>CAJVPT010004050.1:0-14118 GCA_910592055.1 Acaulospora colombiana
TAGTTTACAAAGGTTTAATAAAGCACACCTAACTAACCTGACAGAGGGTTAATTTAAAAAAAAAAAAAAAAAAAAAATCTAATATTCTTAATAATACTTTTATTAGTCTCTGATATCTTGCTCAAAGTCACAAATTGGATAATTGTGCTTATAATTTTCTAGTTGATGATATTTTTAATTAAAAGATTCCAAAGATTATACTCTTATATTTATTTAATAATTTATACTTTTGCTATATATGAATTTCTTTTTTTAGTAATATTGATCACTATTTTTTAAAGACCTTGAGTACACTAAGATATGCTCCAATAGGATAGTTGCTGGGTAAGTATAAGATTGGTTTCACTTTATATTTTTGAATTACAAGAGTAATTGATTCCTTGTTTTCCTGCAGCAATTCTTTTTATCGAATTGGTTATTTTTTACTTGATAGTACTGTGCTTTAAAAATAAGTTGCTTTTATTATTTGTTATTAAAAATGTCAGGTAATTTGTTGTATTGAAGATAGTTTTTGAGACAATGATAATATTGGAATTTTATTTTGATTAAATAGACTGTATTGTTATTCAGAATATTAACTATCTGGGCTGAATATCATTTATTGTTAGATTTCACTTGTATTTATTGACTTTGAATTAGATTTGAATAAATGTAGCTTAGAGTTATGGAAGATTGGTTCATCAACATTATATATCCTAAACATGGCATTAATATTGTTATATTTTCTTTTAGCTTTGTGTTTAATAGTGAAGTTATAGGATTTTAAGTGAAGTATTCACCTTGTATATCATCTTTTAAGTTCATGTTTTTAACCATTAAAGGGCAAAGTATTCAGTAATAAAGTAGAAGTATTAAGTCTCTAGGTATTAATAGAAGTGTTTAACAGCCCAGATAATTGCAAAATATTTTAATTTAATAACAAAATAGTTGTACTCAGCTTTGTTAAAACTATGGCTAGCATAGGATATTATACACTCCTTTTTTCTATTCTTTTGTGCTAAAAAAGTACCAATACCAGTTTTAAAGGCATTAGTATGAAGGTAGAAGACCTTGGAAAAATCAGTATATCTCAAAACAAGAGATAAGATTAAGAGTTGTTTCAAAGTTTTAAAGGCTAGTAATCATCTATATATTTAAAGGAAATATTCTTTTTCAAGAGTGAATTTAGAGAACATGCAATGAAAAAGAAGTTTTTAATGAACTTTTTATAATAAAAGGCAAGTCCAAGAAATTCTATTATTTATTTAATAGTGGTGGGCCTTGAGAATTCCTTAGATTTTACAATTTTATCTCATCAGATTGAATTCTCTTGCAGTTAATTATATAATAGATAAAAGTGACATTTTTCAGAATTTAGCATTAGGAAGGCTTCCCTGAGAGCATCCAAGATAATGGGAATATACTGATAATGGAGTTCAAAGGTAATAGAGAAGATGGTAATGTTATCAAGATAAACTTCAATAAATTTGCTAGGGTAGAGAGCAATACTTTATTTATTAGTTATTAAAAAGTTTCAAAAGCATTGTAAAGACCAAAGGGCATAATATTGAATTTATATAGACCATATTTTGTTGTGAATACTATTTTGTGTTTGTCCCTATTGCTCATTGCCACTTGTCAATATTACTTGCTAGATCAAGACAGGTAAACTATTGAGTACCATTGAAGGTTTTCAAAAGATTATCAATAATCAGTATGAGGTAAATATTCTTTTCAGTAACTGTATTAAGTTTTCTACAATCAACACAGAAATGCTGTTTATTATTTTTCTTGGGTACCATAACAATAGAAGAAGACCAGAAGCTAATGATATAACTGATAATTCCTTACTGTAGCATTTTCTTAATTTTCTTTTTGATAAATTTCTATTGATCAAGTAAGACATTATATGGTTACTATTTAATTGAAGTATTATTTCCAATATCAATGCTATGAATAACCATTATGGTCCTTTCTAGATTACTTGTTTAGCCTTTCTTAGAGGTGTGATTAACAAAGATATTTTTATAATTAGATAAGATTTTTTGAATTTCAACTTATTATTCCTTGGTCAAAATTTCAATAGATAGTTCAGGAGTAGATCCCTTAAGTTCAGAATAGTCAAAGAGAAAAATAGTAAGATTTTTATTTTCAAATTCAAGAATAAAATCAAATATTTAAGTCTCCTGTTCCTCAAGATAACTTTCAGATTTATATTCAATTTTATTAAAAAGTTTATACTCATCATCCACATATTTGTTATTACCTTGTGGAAGATATAAAAAGTATCAGTATAATGTATAGTTTCTATAGCAATAGTCTATCATTATAAGTAATTTGAAGAATATGGTTCTTAAAATTTCAATTTGCCTTCATTTAATCTAATCAATCAGTTTCCATAAGAGGGATTTCTTCATATGACTCAATTATTTGCAAAGTCACCAGTATAATTAAATTCAGGATAAATATTTTCAAAAAAGTTATTTGTCTAAGGATCTAGGCTTATATATTATTGATAGTAATTATAATAGTTTTAAACTTGATATCATTTTTCAATCCAAGTTTTCTTATAAGTTTGTTAGTAATGATACTGATTGCAGTACCAGAGTCAATAATAGCCATTACAAAATTTCTTTTGATATAGATATAGTATTTAGCAGTTATAATTTTTCTTGAGTCATCAAAGATAAAATAATTGATTTTTACAAGTACCTTAGATTGCTTAAGAATTTTTATCAAGTTTTTGTACTGATTGGAATATTGCACTATTTGTTCCAAAGTAGCTTTGATAGGAAAATTCAGAATATCTCAAAGATATCATAGTTGGGTAGTTGGTCTATAATAGATTATTGGACTTTAGTTTTGGATCTTTTGGGTTTAACAGTAAATTAAACAAAAGTTGTCAATATAAGAAAAATAAATTTGATTGATATTGATGTTTGGATTTGTTTTGTTAAAAGTATTATACATACTATTAGTAATAAAATAGTTTTTTAAACTATTCATATAACAAAATTCAAACCCTTTATTAGACTTTAGATTTTTAAATCACTTCCCAAGTAAATATCTCCAATATTGAGCAAGGCTTCTTGATTATTTTTAGCGAATATTTTATAGAGTAATGAATCTTACAGTTATTATCAATTTATCAATCTATTCAATAATCTCTAAAGACCTACGGGTCTGTAGTGCAGTGATTAGTACTTCATAGGTCATATCACAAGGTCACTAGATTAAATTCTCCAGGGGGCAACTTCTGATGCTGATAGATCTACTCCATTGGCATAACTGTAAACTAACTGATGCTTCTGAATATAGCTCTGATCACTGGTCAAATGGGATTTCCGATGTGGTCACAGGATAGTCTATATAAAGATTGTGATATGGTTGAATGTCCAAAATTGGGTAGGATTATCTTGACACAACCATGTTACTAGAAGAAAACTGATAATAAGAAGAGTAGATATTGAACCAGTAGCATACCGCTGAAGGAAGAAATGATAAATCAACTGAAAAAACCCCAGTTCTCTGCCTTAATATTGAGGCATCTGTTCAAGAATTCAAGTATGTAACTATGCTGGGTTTCACAAACTTGACTATCGGAGGCCTTGGTGGGAAGAGAAATCCACAGACCACTCTGAAGGACTAAGAAATCTGAAAAGTCCAGGATAAAGAAAATTCAACAACCTGATAACTAGACTACTCTTAATATAAATAAAATTGTTCTGGAAAAAATTAAGAAGAAATCGCACAGCTTTTCAAATAGGTAGCAGTTATATATAAAAGTAGAATAGATATAGCTACTCATATATAGATAGGTTTACTTCAAAAATATATAATTACTTGTTGACAAATATGTAATAAGGGTTTGTATAGATCCCTCAATTGTGACTCTGGGGAGAAAGGCCTGATGTATTTGCGAAATTTGTACAGCATATATGTTAATAAAAGATGTGGCTCCATTATGAACAAAATAGAAAGTTTCTTGAAAAAGCTAGGCAACAACCTCATACATGACATCATTTGGCTCCTGAGAAGACATGGCTTCATAGTATACCTACCACAAGAGACTCACAGTCTGACCTTAATAAAAGAAATTGACACCCCAATCGAGGATATAATGAGCAAAACCTTCTACACTAAATATTGGAAAAACCTAAAGAAACATAATATCCTCTTCACAGGACAACTTCTCAACACAGATAGAACTAAAACACTAGAATGGTGTCAAGTTATCCGAATTAATAAAAGATCTATCCCAGGTCTAACTCCTGGTTGATTCACTACTATACAAAATAAACTTAAAGAAACACTAGAAACTAAAGACAGAGGTGATCCCATTACAACCAAAAATGTCTTCACACAAGGCATACCTACTACCAACCTTTCTACAACTAGACCTCACTGGATCTATACAATAAAAGAAGGCATCCCAACTGTTGATAAAAGACAACAAAAAATAGACCAAAATGTTACTAAATACAAACATTACATACAAAACCCAGAAAGCTCATTATTGAAGGCATGCGAAGGATGCACAATCAATGCCTTAGAGGATCAAACAGAAGAATGCAGCTTCATGGCTATCAAATAACAATTTATTTCAATACCAGTTCACAAAAGCAAGTCTTTAACAAGAAAAAGTCATTACATAGAAAGAGAAACAACCTGGCAAAACTGGGTCTCTCTCAACTCTCTATCCATTACACTTACAGAATATACACATCCCTCTTCAACTCAACAGTAAGTAGATATTGAAATCCACCCTCTAAAAAGCACATACTCACATCACAGGCAGTTGAACAAACTGCTCAAAAGCTCCCCAGAAAGCTTAGAAACATTAGCAACAATCAGAGAACAACTATAAAATTATGTTATCTTTGAGATATTTACTGATGGCTCTCTAAACAACTTCAATGGAAAATACTATATGGATCTAGGTTGGATTATTATCACCCAGACTCGAAAGAGCACATCTTCCAAGGACAAGTAACTATATACCCATCATTAACCAGAGCAGAAATTGCACCAATCCTCATAGCACTTAGTGTTTTACTTGAACACAGTTCAGTAACTCTATATACAGATAGCCAGGCAGTGATCAATGAAATCCTTAAGACCCAAAAAGAAGATCCAAGGAAAATTATAAAAACGCAAAAAAACTCAACCCTCCTGCTTTAAATAACAAGTCTATGCAAACAGAACCAAATAAGACTATTCTTAAGTAAAATAAAGGGACATTAATGAATTGAACACAATGAACAAGCAGACTGCCTGGCACAAATTGATAGATGGAAAGGAATGAGACCGGGTGAGAAAGTAATTGAGATTCTAAGAATACAACATGGTTCTTAGATATAGTTCCCCAATGGAACAACATCCCTACAGAAATCCCCATAAAGATGATCACAAAAAAGCTCACCCAAACAATTCACCTAGCTAAATAGAGATTCCTTAATCAAACAAGATACAACTACAGTGAAAAAATAACAAAAGAAATGCACTGGCAGACAACCATCACCCTACTATAACCAACCAAGATAAGCAACCATCACATGGACTGGGAAGATCAAAAACTTAGAAAATTCTGTCTCAACATTTGGAATAATGAATTGCCAACCAAAAGCAAATTACATGCTAAAACTCCCTCCCTATACAAGAACAACAAATGCTCCAAATGTCATGAACCAGAGACTAGCACACATCCATTCATCTGCAACCAATTCAGATTCAAAACTGAAGAGTTTCTAATCAATACTGTAACCACCCACGTCAAAAGTTACACAATACAAGGGAAAGGGTTTAAAAGTGTCTCTTTAAGTGAAACTTCAAGTTGTTTTAGGTATAGTATTAAGACTTTATTAGCAAAGAAATAAAAAATTTCTTGCGAACATCTTTTTTGTATGTGATCAAGGGATCATGAAAAGAGGGGTTTTTTTTTATTTTATTTTGTTTATATATTTTGAAGTAATATAAATATATAAAACTTTTATTATAAGTAATTAATTAATATAAAATATATTAATAACAAAATATAAACAAGTTTTACTAGTAACAATATATATTTTATAGTATTATTGATAAATAAAAGAGAATCACTAATAAGTTATAAAAACTCTTTCTACTGATTCTTCTTTTCTTAAAAATTTCCTTTTTTAATAATTTTTTTAAAAAAATAAGACATTAAATTCAACTCAAAAATATCAATAAGAGCCAACAATTACATAACCCTTATTAAAAGACATATTCAAGACTTAATAATCAAATCAACAAATAGAGAAGTATATATTTATTATAATAGTATTACACTTTACTATAATCTTCAAGAAGAAGAAAAACAAGAAAGAAAATCTGAATTTCAATAAGGCTAATGAACCCAATATCAATATTCCTAGATTTTAATTAGGTTAATACAGATTAATATCTTTTTAGACATTAGAAAGAATCTTTATAATATAATAGTTTTAATTAATAAATCAGTTAAAACTCAAGAATTACAAAGATTCAAAGAGAACATTAAAAACTTAAGAGCTATAGATAAAGAATATAGATAGTATTTCAGTTGCAATATATAAATAACTGATACATAATGTAAAACATGTACATATTCTTACATTATACTCAAATATAAACAATATTTATATAATGTATCTCTTAACATAATAAATATAACTTGTACCTAAAACTCATTAATAAAATTGTATTTCATATAACTAGTTACCCTATACAAATCAATAAAATGATAAACAACAGATTAATACAAAACAACAAATAGGTAAATAACTAGTAAATACATATTTATTCCATATTAATTAATCAAAATATAACAATAACAGATAAACTTAAAAGTTTGAAATCAAAACAATATATTTAGTAAACAAGTAAACAAAAATATATTCATCAAAATAGTAGATCCAACAATAAACACAAGACATAATATAAATAATACCATAGCAAATATGAATAGAGTTCAATATATACTTTAAATAGTAAATAAAAGAAAAGAGGACATAGTTAATATTTTAGTCAAACTTTCACAAAAATATAATGAGCATTCAAAACTATGGACCTCCCAACAACTACTACAACAAAGAGAAATCAAATTTAATAAAGAAATAGCTCATCATTTAAAATATATATATATGGTCTTAAATAGTATTATTATCAAGATACTTGGAATTAATGAAATAATCTTTCACAAATAATGGATCTTAACTTGACACTTACTATATCTTTAATGACTTGAAAAAGGCAATAAAGATCTTTTTTAGCCCCATATAAAAAATAGATTTCTGGAAATTATCAAAAGTCCAGAAAAACCATACAAATCCAGATTTTAACTAATAGAAATTATTAAACAAATAGACAATAAATCAATAATAGATAAAGAAATTACAATAATATTATTAATCTTAATTAATAGTTATATTTTCCTTTGGTTATTATCTATAGTTTTTATCTATCATATTACTCTAGTTCTATTTTTATACCATGTGAAATATGTGATGCAAGGTGTGTCTTATTGATTTATAGGATAGATCCAATCATTAGAACAAAATAGTAATTTATATAGCATACATTATTTAATTTCTTTATTATATTATCATATCTTATCTATATTTAGTTAGCTAGTTACCCAAATAAGCAGATCTAACATACTGGCCTAATTTGACAAATCTGATAGATTTGGTCACTTTGTTACTTTAATTACTAAATAATTAATATTCAATTATGTATATAAAAGCCAACTGTTCAAAACAGTTTTATCTATTGAATTCTCTCATACTTGATATTATATATGGTATTTTTAATAAACCTTCTAATTAAATCAAATCATTTAAAGCCTCTTTCAATATGTTTGTATAATCTCTACTATCCTTGAATTATAAACTTTAGTATATTATGACTGGGATATTTTCTCTTAACTTAAAGTGGATTATTGCTATGGTTGTTCATCTAGCTATTTGATTTAGAGATTATTGAAATTTTTTTTTTTTTTTATAATATTGGCTTAGCCTTGTTTTATTTGTATATTTGCAGCAAAATTACATAGGAAGGCTAATCTAGAACTTACTACCTGTTTTCTATCAAATAAAACTCAATAAAGAACTCTTTTTATAGAGATACTCACCTTGCAGCTTGTTGCCACCCCTAGTAAAGGAGATAACCTGTCAAGGCTGGACTAGAGCTGAAATAAATTTTAAAAATAAAGGAGTTGTCTATAATATTTGTAAGCCACTGGTCCATAAAGTCATTGATCAGACTAACATATTGATCTTTTATGTGTCTTTCTCTTGAGCTGAATAATGGATCTTCTTTTTTGGACTCATATTTTACTTGTTTCTCTTTCTTTCTTGTGATACCCATGGTGACCTTCTATTTCTGGAATGTTTCATATCTTTCTGTCCATATTTTGTATAGGAAATTGATTATATCGGTATGTATTTGAGTAAAGTAGGTCTTTCTGTTCAGTCTATTTGGGATGATGGTTTAGATATGAGAGACTAGTTCTTTGAAGAAGGCATCTCTGATGCTTGCTATTAAGTATTCTTTTATCTCCAGTTTATTTTGCTTATGAATTTACTATCAAACTTCTTTCCTTCTTCTTGTATTGTGTAACTTTTAATGTAGGTGGTTACAGTGTTGATTAGGAACTCTTCAGTTTTGGATCTGAGTTGATTGCAGATGAACGGATATGTACTAGTCTCTGGTTCATGGCATTTGGAGCATTTGTTGTTCTTGTATAGAGAGAAATTCTGGCATATAATTTGCTTTTGGTTGGCAGTTCATCGTTCCAAATACTGAAACTGAATTTTCTAAGTTTTTGATCTTCCCAGTCAGTGTGATGGTTGCTTATTTTGGTTGGTTGTAGTAGAGTAGTGATTGTCTGCCAATATATTTCTTTTACTATTCTTTCACTGTAATTACATCTTGTTTGATTGAGAAGTCTCCATTTAGCTAGGTAAATTGTTTGGGTGAGCTTTTTTGTAATCATTTTTATGGGGATTTCTGTGGGGATATTGTTCCATTGAGAAATTATATCTAAGGGGCCATGTTGTGTTCTTAGAATCTCAATCACTTTCTTACCTAGTCTCATTCCTTTCCATCTATCAATCTGTGCCAGGCGGTCTGCTTGTTTGTTGTGTTCAATTTCTGAATGTTCTTTTATTTTATTTAGGGATAGTTTTATCTGATTCTGTTTGCATAGACTTGTTATTTAAAGCAGGAGGTTTGAGTTTTTTTGCATCTTGATAATTTTCCTTGGGTCTTTCTTTTGAGTCTTGAGAATTCCATTGATCGCTACCTGGCTGTCTGTATAAAGAGTTACTGAACTATGTTTAGATAGAACACTAAGTGCTATAAGGATCACTACAATTTCTGCTCTGGTTAATAATAAGTGTGTAGTTACTTATCCTTGGAAAGTGTGCTCTTTCGAGTCTGGGGTGATGATGACCCAACCTAGACCCATGTAGTATTTTCCATTGAAGTTGTTTAGAGAGCCATCCGTGAATATCTCAAAGATAGCATAATTTTCTAGCTTTTCTCTGATTGTTGCTAATGTTTCTAGACTTTCTGGGGAGCTTTTGAGCAGTTTGTTTAACTGCCTGTGATGTGAATATGTGCTTTTTGGAGAGTAGATTTCAATATTTGCTTCCTGTTGAGTGGGAGGGACATATGTATATTCAGAGAGTGTGATGGATAAAGAGTTGGGAAAGACCCTATTTTGCCAGGTTGTTTCTCTTTCTATGTGATGGTTTTTTCTTGTTGAAGTCTTGCTTTTGTGAACTGGTATTGAAATAGATTGTTGTTTGGTGGCTGTGAAGCTGTATTCTCCTGTTTGATCCTTCAAGACATTAATTGTGCATCCTTCGCATGCCTCCAGTGGTAAGCTTTCTGGGTTTTGTGTGTAGTGTCTATATTTAGTAATGTTTTGGTCTATTTTTTGTTGTCTTTTGCCAATAATTGGGATGCCTTCTTTTATTGTATAGATCCAGTAAGGTCTAGATATGAGAAGGTTAGTAGTGGGTATTCCTTGTGTGAAGACATTTTTGGTTGTAATAGGATCACCTCGGTCTTTAGTTTCTAGTATTTCTTTGAGTTTATTTTGTATAGTGGTGAATCAACTAGGAGTTGGGCCTAGAATAGATCTTTTATTAATTCAGATGACTTGAGACCATTCTAGTGTTTTAGTTCTATCTGCATTGAGAAGTTGTCCTGTGAAGAGGATGTTGTATTTCTTTAGGTTTTTCTGATGTTGGTGAAAAAGGCTTTGTTCATTATATTCTCGATTGGGATATCAATTTCTTTTATTAAGGTCAGGCTGTGAATCTCTTATAGCAGGTGTGCTGTGAAGCCATGTCTTCTCAGGAACCAAATAATATCATGTGTGAGGTTATTGCCTAGCTTTTTCAAGCGACTTTCTATTTTGTTCATGATGGGATATGTTGACCAGAATTCATTTTGCAGAGTTTGAAGTCTTATTCTTGTGATTGCTCCTGCTCTATTGGTTTCATTAATTCTGTTAGCCCAATTTGTAGTGTGTAATAATAGTTGTCTGTCCCAGAGATGTATTATGTTATACTTGTATTTGTTGTAAAGAATGTTGTTAGGAGTTGTTCTAGCCAAGCCTAGTTTGTATTTGAAGATTGAAGTGATGTTGCTTATGAGGAGATTATATGATTTTTCTGATAAAATCATGTTATTGCATAGGTATTCTGCACTAGGAATTAGGATGTGATTTATAATGTATTGCATCTATTTATCTGTGAGGTTTTTCATTCCTATAAGTGCTTTGGTCTTCCTGAATTTTTGTTGGATTAAGTTTCTTTGATAGTCTTTCTTTCCTGAACTGTCGTGCCACACTCCTAAAATTTTAACTGACATTTCTTTGAGACAGCCCTGGATTGTTTGATTGTCGATTGATATCTCTTGTTCAAAGTCCTTTTCTTTTTCATTAATAATGATAAGTTGTAATTTTTGTGAATTGATTTTAATGTCATTAATGTGATAAAATTCTTCTGCTTTTTTGATGATCTTTCTCATTTCTTCAACATTGTCTGTAATCCAGATAGTATCATCCATGTATACCCAGACTGTGATATTTACTTTTTTTGTTGACCAACCTTCTTGGAGATTTCTGCAAGTCTTTGTAGAGATTGTGTATCCTGAAAAGTTTTGATCGATTTTGGTTGTGAGTGGATCATAAAAGATGTGCCAAAGGAGTGGGGATATTATATCTCCTTGGTCAATGCTATTCTCAACATCATATTCCATTGTGGGATCATGACATGTCAAAACTATATTTTGTCTGTGGTTGAGTATGTTCAGGAGGATGTTTATAAGCTAAGGGGGACCCTAATGCATTTAAGGGCTAAAGTTAACATTTTTAAATTGACCGAGTCATATACCTTTGACATGTCCTAGCTGAGGATCCAGGCTTGTTTATTCGTATCTTTTGTATGTTCGATGATGTTGTTTATTATATGGATTGGTTCTTGTGTTACAGCCAGGAAGTGCTCCCAATTCAGTTCTGAGAAGATCTTATGGTCTCCTATGCATCGTGCCAATCTGTCTGTGATAATTTTTGTGAAAACTTTCCTTCCTACATCCAAGAGAGTGATTGGTCTTGTGATGTCTAGATTGTTTTGCCAGTCCTTTGGTTTGGGTATTGGGTAGATGGCTCCTTTGCTCCAATCTTTAGGGATGTTCCCTTCTCTGATAATTTTGTTAAAAAGGAAGCGAATTTCTTCTATTGCTTTGACTTCAAGTTTTTTATAGGCTATATAGGGAATTTGATTTCTCCCAGAAGCTGATTTTGCACTTCTGTCTTGTATTGCTTTTTTTATTTCGCTGGTGGATATTTCAGTTAGAGCTGACTGGTACCAATGGGGTTGATGTTCTTTTTTGGTTCATATTCTGCTGCCCAATAGGGAAAATTGGAGATTGATCTAATTTTTCTGGCTGGTGTCCAGTCCTGGAAGTGTTGTCTGACCCTGTCTTTGATTTCTGTTGGATTTGTTATAATTGACACTTCTTCACCTTCTGTGATGATCTTATTCAAAATGATTGTTTTCCTGAGTTTTTCCATAATGCTATTGATCATTGCTTTTTTGTTTGTTGCTAAGTATTCTTGTTTTATTGTTGTTCTGTGTTTGATTGCTAGGACTTGTTTTCTATGGGTGACAGCTTGGGCAATAACTTTGTAACCTCATATAATTTTCTGCATATAATCTAGCCAGTATTGCAGAAAGTTATTGGAGTGCTCTGTTTTTGTTCTGTGAGATGCTATTGGACGTCTGGAAACTTTTCCTGAAGCTGTTTTGATAGGATGGGAGGAGGTTTGTTGGTTTTCTAGCTGGCTTTTAGTTTGTTGTGGAAGAGTTGCATCTCTATTAAGAGATCTTTGATTATATCTTCCTCACTAATTATTCTTTTTTTCCTGTGTTGTTTTCTCTTTGGAATGTGGAGCTTGGCTGCTCTTAGGATATGGTTTCAAATGCAGTTCCATTGGCTGTCTATCGATTTTGGCTTTGTGCTTTGATTGTTAAGGGCTCTATCAACTTCTGAAGCAAATTTTTTCTATTGTTTGCTATTAGCCAACTGCCAATTGTATCTATGATTCGGCTTGTGGTAGGAGACTTCCTTGTAAGAGTTTAGTTGCCATGTCTTTATCTCAGTTATGGTGGGTTTGTAGTCACTGGAAATCAAGAGGTCTAAGGCTTCTCCAATGTAGGCTTTCTTGCTTAGCCATGAGGGAAGTATGTTCATCCAGATTTGATCAATTCTACTGCTGCTGTCCTTTTAGTACCAGGTGAATTCTTTTTTGTTTGAATTGTGTAGTCTATATGTGTTCTCCAAACTGTAGTCTAAAAGAATTTCTATCTGGGTGCCTGTTGGTTTGTTGAATGTTGTTTGTTTGTGTATATTATTTTTATCCCATGCTGGGTTGGGGACACCATTGAGGTCTCCTAAAATGAGGAGATGCCAGTTTTTTTGAAGGGCTTCTCTTATCCATTGCTTCAGTTTGTTGAGAGTGTCTTGCCATTCTTTATCTCTTTTGTCTGTATGAAAATAAATATCTATGTTTCTGAGTTTTTGTTTTTTTGGGAAGGCGAGGTCTGCATGGATGAGCCTTCCCTTTCATGCATCATATTTATAAATGCAATTTGCTATATTTTTTTTGATCATCAGGTTAAGTCCTTATCCTAGTGTCTATTCATCGTTATGTGACCAAATTATGTTGTAGAGCGGATGTTTCCAGTGTTTAAATTGTTGATGCGTGCCATTAGTCTCGGTTGTTACTATGATATCCCAGCCTTTTGTGATGCACCAGTTGAATCAGGTTTCTCTTTTGTGATTATTTGTTAGGCCTTGGATATTGACTATTATAGTTTGCCAAATTGGGTATTGAGTGTTTGAATCGGTGTATGTTGTTGAGTTAATATTGCTAGGGTTGTCTTCTAATATATAATCATTTGAGGGGGTGATGTAATCTATAGAAATTCGTATTTATGTATCTCTGGATGTTTTTTTAGTTTGTGTGGTTTGACTGTTGTATGATGGATTTTCTGGTAGAAAGGATACTAGTGTGTTACTCATTGATAGTTTCTAGGGGGAGAAGCTGCACTAGGGATCAGGTCTGAGATTGCATTTAGTGCCTTGTGCATATTTTGGTCCATTCTACTTATTGACTCATGGATCTGTTGTTGTTGAGCTCAGATATTGGAGTGCTCCTTTTTGTTTGGTTGAGTACTAGGTGTTTTGTTTTGGTTGAAGGAATCTTCTTCCTCATTCTCAGTTATCATGGTATCTGTAAAGTTGTCTTCTGGAACCTCTAGGTTGTATACTCTTTTATCCAGGTCAATGATATTTTCTTTAATCTCTTCGATTTCTTGTTTGATTTCTTTAAGAAAGACCATAATGTCAGTTAGTGTAGGGGTGTTCTTTTTCACCTGGCTTGATTGACATTATCCAGATTTGATTGCTGCTGTGTAGGATCCTGGCTTGATATGATAGTGTTGTGAGGGTCTGGTTTGGTTTCTGATTGGAGTAGTGCATGCCCGTCTGAACTTGTTATATAGTTTGTCAAATTTGTTTGCTTGTTCTTTATTGTATTCCCTCCATTGCATTCTTCTTTCT
>CAJVPT010004051.1:0-14118 GCA_910592055.1 Acaulospora colombiana
GAAAGGCTTATTTTTCACCTTCTCACATATTGTCTTATACCCTCTTAAAGTGTTTACTATTTTTCACAGTTTTTTTGAGGGATTTTGCCTATCTCAATTTGACCCTGAATTTTTGGTAGCACAACGTTACCTGGCATCTGATTGATTGATACAAAACACATTAGTAGCTGAATGTAAACAAGCTCCTATTGATCACCTCACGTATTTCAATGACATCATTGGTGATTGAAAGAGAAATCAAGGATACGAACTCCTCCACTCCTCTAAATGAAGTTTAACTGAAGCAAAGAAATCATAAAGCCATTAGGATAGACACTAAATTTCCTAGGTGGTGAAAAGGTGGTTATTTGTTCAAGCTGAGGCCTTCAACTTCTTATCATTCCAGTTAGGCAAAGTATGCGAAGAAGGTTATTTCCTTATTCCGGTTAGGTTGTAAGACTGAAAAGCAGAGGAATATAAAACATTACCCTTCTCTAGGATTGAGAATACATTTCTCCAGATATTAAATAATGATATTGCAATCAAGATGAACATCAGTAAAATTCTTTTAACTAGGCATGGCTGCTGGAAGATATCAGGAGTTACCCAACAAGACTGAAAAGCCACATAAGAACCTGGAGTCCACTGTTAGTTGTCTTCTTCTACATAGGTGGATACAAAATCAAGATAAAAAAAAAAGAAGTGTTGAGTAAGACATTGGATCCGAGTAGGTGATAAGTATCTCAGATAGTTACAAGAAAATAATCAAGAGCACAGATGAATAAGTTCTTTAGATAGTCAAGAATAAGAAGAATATCCCAGAAAGGTTGACTCCTAATGAGAAGAGGTTTTTAGCTGAGGTCTTTTGGAGGACATGGAGCATTTTAATTTTCTTTTTTCTTTTCATTTTCATGTACATGCATTTGCACATTTTTAGATATTCCCCTTTTCTTTTATTTTTCCTTTTCCCTTTCGTAGTTTCTTGAATTCAGTTCCTTGGAGGATAATAAGCAGTGACAACCTGCTGGCAATGATGGATAAGTTAGGAGAGTCTTTATCCAAAACTTAGTCCAGAGCAAAATATTGTTCCCAAGGTTGCACTTAGAGGCTGAAGCTCTTTTGAGAATTGATGACTGTTGACAAGTGTGTCAGTACAAGCTTTTATTTTAATCATGATACAATTGCTCTATGTATCATTATTGATTTTCATATGATTAATAAACACACAGTACTGACCTGGCCAAGGGTTTTAAAAAAAATAATAATAATAATCCAAATTTATTGTTTTAAAAAAAAAATAATAATAATCCAAATTTATTGTTAATGGTATAAAAAAATCTACAAAAGAACTCAAATTCTTTACTATCAATTTCAATTAGCACCAAAATTTTATAAATTTTAACAATATATCTGTTGCATTATTTGATAAATTAAATTAAATTCTATAGTTTATAATTCATAACAAAATCTATATAAAATAATTATCTAAAAATTTGCTAGAATTTAATGAAAATTCATATTTTGGAGTCAAATAATCTTTGAATATATCATTTATTTCTTCATTATTATCAATTTCAGATTTATTATTTTCAGATCTTGCATTATTCAATCTTGAATTTTATTGATTATTGTTTAATAGCATAATTTGATTTGATAAAATATTTTTCATTTATATAAAAATGTGAATTATTTATTTTTGAATATTCATCTTTTGTTTTTTAATATCTATAAAAAAATTCTATTCATGAGTTAATAAGGGATCCATTGCATTTATTATAATTGGAAGTAATTTTTACTTTTTTAGGATTTTTTTTTTAAACTTTATTAAATAAAGCTGAAATTGAATACTTTCTTAATATTTTGAAAATTGATAAATAGTAACATAAAATGGCAAAGTTGTGATTGATATATTAAATAGTTTTGAATTGTAATATAATATAAGCATAATATGACAAATAATATATAGGATAATATAGTATATAACTCTGAATTGTAATATAATATAACAAATAATAGTATAATATTATATGTAGATCTGAATTGTATTAATTTAATATTTTTTTGTTGATACTTAAAATGTTTGAACAAAAAAAATTAACTGGATATGCTTTTTATAGAGAATAGATATCTTTATCTTTACAATATTCCCTGCTATCACAAACTTCCTTTGTATCAACTACATCAGAAGCAATAATAATTCATTCAATAATACCTGATATTGAATCTTTTTTTTTTTAATTCCTACTATAATAGCTGAATTGCTTAAAAGATGGTCATCTATTGCATTGCTTAAAATATTAGTATCTGAAGTTATATGAATATCAATACTGGAAGTTGAATTGCAACCCAAAACTCAACCCAATGAGAAAATTAAAAAAGGTTAGAATTAAATTATTGCTAAATTATTAAAATTTACCTTTATTAATTAACTGATTTATTTAGAAAATAAAGAATTATGTTACGGGTCAAAAAACTAGAAAGAGAAAATACTGAATTTATAAAATAATTAGATCTAATTTAATATATTGATAACAAGTTTTTCAAAAAATCAGAATACCAAAAAAATAAAATAAAAGATTTAAAAAAAATTTTTGATTGGCTCAAATATATAGAACTTGAACTTGATTCTATAGTAGTTATAGAATTTAGAGCAACTGATATATCAGAATCTAAAAGTTGACTGAGTTTAGGAAAACATAAAGAATTCAATCTAGGAGAAATAGTAAAGAGGAAAAACTGACAAAACCAGTGACTAAAGATGAGTCAAAATTAGAAAAAGCAAGATCAGAAATAAAGGTCTTAATAAAAACTATTTCTGATGAATATAAACTGAGAGTAGACAAAGTTTTTTTAAATAATGTGAATAAAAAAATATTACAAAAGTTAATATACGAATTAATAAAATCCATGGCTCTACATTTTAATTTCTTATAAAAACAAATAAATAAATAGTTAGATACTTTACATTACCATTAGAGAAGAAGATATTGGAAAACAAAAACTAGAAAACTAAAAGTGAACAATCATTACTTACATGCAAATAGTTAATTAAATGAAGTAAGATTAATAATATTCTATATTTATACTATATTTAAGTATTAATTTTTAATGAATAATTAAGAAAAAAGCACGAAGAATTAAAAGTGCTCAGCTATTTATTAAACAAAAGTCAAAGAAAGTTGTTAAATACCAAAATGAATTAACTGATATAATTAAAAAAACAAAGATACATTTATTGAAGAAAGTGAGACTAATTTGAAAATCCCACTAAAAAAGAATAAATGTATATGATTACAATTAGTATTTTGAAGAGGTATTTTTAGATAAAATATTTTATACTGAATAATTATAATATTAATTATAATTACTTATAGTTAAAAGATTTGTTAAAATATTAAAAAAAAAGTTTTTTTAAAAAACTTTTTCTACTGATTCATATTTTTTCAAAAAATTTTCTTTTTTGATAATTTTCTTAAAAAACTTGCAAAAATCTTTCTACACAAGAGCAAGTCTCAGAGGACACAACCAAATATTTTCAGACAATAAAATCTATTTTATAATAATAGGCAAAGAGTTTTGCTCCACTTTAAAGACAAATATCCCTAGACCATTTTTGCTTTTAGGAAGGAGAATATACAAAAACAAACTGATTTACAGTAAGCTTCTTGAGACCCAACCTCAACTTCACAAAGCTCTTAGCCAGGTCAGTACAGGTTAACACCTTTCTAGGTACTAAGAGAAGTCTTAGAAGCAATAGATTATACTGATAAATCAGTATAATCTTAAGACTAACAGAAACCCAAGAGAATGTTTAAGTCTCTTTGGTTTAACAGCTAAAAGATCACAACAATATAGTAACTTAAGATCGACTAATTTATGTCATGTAAATACGAATATGTTAACTTTTCATCTACTTAATATATATCAAAGTATGCTGATCAATCTATCAATAAAATAATGGAATATGACAGATTATCAAATTAGAATGTGTGTGATTAACTAAAACATATTATCTAAAACAAGATTGATAATTGATCATAGCCAGTTACATATTAATAAACAAATACTAAATATATAAACACATAGAAGCCATATATTATAGACTCTTTAATATCAATATAACAACTTATTGCTATATATGACAAACGTAAAAATAATACATAACAGTATTTATCCAATTACGTGATTAAAAAGATACTTATATAATAATAACATGTATAAATTTTTTTATGCTATGTAACAACATATCAACAAAAGAACAAACAATAATCAGGATCTTAGAGAGAAGGAAAAAGAAATTATTGAAAGTATTGGGAAGAATAGCTTCTCATCAAGTTCTTTAGCAAATACTTTGAAAAACAAGAATAATATAGCTTGAGCTGAGACCAACAGCAACCAATCAACTCACATTCCTGCTAAGTCAATACATGTTTCTTCAATATTAAATAATATTATTGTCAATCTATTGAGAATAGACCCATTAGTACTGGCAAAAGAATATATACTGTGACAATATATTCTCACTCTCTGAGAAAAGGGACAAAGTAAAAAAAAAGATTTTAAAGCACCTATTCTAGAAGAAAAGATGTATAATATGTTGACAAGCAAATCAGTAATACAGGTATCAAGCTCTGATCAAATTGAAGTTACTATGATATAAAGTATTTAAATAGAAGTTTAACCAACTTCCAAAGAACTTGAATAAGTATACTTTATTAAGAAAGTTATAATGAAGAATAGAGCAGTAATAAAACAAATAGAAATAGAAGTGTTAAAAGAAATAGTGCAGAGAAACTATATTACAGATAGCATATCTTAGAATACAAGAAATAGAATTTAGGGGACAACAGTAAATCCATTCTTTATAAAACAATAGAAATCAATTAAGGTGGGATACTCCAAGCCATGTTGTCAATAAAAAATATGAAAGAGAATTATGTATCTCAAAGGAGCTCTAAAAATATCTAAAAGAATGATTCTTTTCAAAACAGAATTCATCGATGATAACCATTGGATTACATTTGGATTTGATAATGAAGATGCAGTAAGATATCTGGAAGCTGTTAACAAAAAAAAGCTGAGAACTTTATACTTAGAAGAATGAACAAAAATATAAATACATGATCAGCTTTTTAAAGATATACTCAGAATAAAAAGTTTTTTAAGTCAAAAAGCTTTCCATCAGTCAAAAATAAATCAAAATATATTACATTAGTGGATACAGATCACAAGCTTGGCAAATATGTGATTAAACAAACAATGAAAAAATTTAATAAGATTATCAATATTTATGAATATAAAACATCTTTCTATCAAAAATAATTTAAAGTTTACCTTTATACCCACCAAGAATATATCAACTTGGATAAGGAATAGGTGATCAAGATAAAATTTAATCAAGTATGGTCTATGATAGTCTATAAAGAACAAAATGATCAAGAAATTACTTAGATTCTAAAAGAAAAAAAATAATACTTCTTAAGGCTTTATAAAGTTGATGAATTATCTATAAAATTTATAGAGGAAGCCTTAAACCACACAAAGGCTAAGGACTTTTATATATCAAAAAACAAAATCATCTAGATATTAGAAAACTATACAGTAGTGTACTTTGAGAATAAAAAAGATCTAAGGAAGGTACTTCAGTATCAAATAAAGATTGACAATCAAGGGCTAGGATAAAGTGCAAAGAATTATTATCATCACAAGATGTTAATCAATTCAGTCAAATTAGATAATGCATATATAATAATTAAAGAAGCAAGGGAACAAGATTGCAAAAGCTGATATAGAGCAAGTGGAGATAGAGAAAGTAATGAAGATATTATGATAACTAAAAAAGAATTTACATAGGTAGCAGGATCCAGAAGCAACAATAGTTAGCCAGAAAACAGAAGAAGTATAATGAGATTTATACTACTAGTAAGTGGTAGCAATAGGAAGCAATTAAGGAGATGAAAATATTAGGAAGCAAATCAAGCCCTACACTAGACTTCATAATATTCCTTGGAAACAGATGATAAAGCTTTGGATACTAAGTGACATCAAAGGCAAACAACAAGATGGGAAACAAAAAGCCTATGATCAATTGCAAAACAAGAGTCAGAGATAGCCTAGCTGAGTAAAATATTAGAGAAGCTTAACAAATAACTAGATAAACTAGAGAAAGGTTCACTCAAAAGGAGGACCAACCACTTCTAAAAAAGCATACCAGTTCAATCACAAGAATAAAAGGAATGTCAACTTACTATTCTCAAGCCTAAAATGCAAAACAAGGACAAAACATTATAAATAGAGAAAAATAATAGTAGGTGGCAGCAGAGTGATCAAGATCTGGATATTTTCTTACAAATAGAAAAAAATAAATTTCTAAAGAGAAATGGAGATGGCCAACAGATAGAAAAAATAAAAGATAAAAATATACAAAAAAGGGTAATTAGAATAGAAACACATAATATCAAAGGTATACTGATAATACAAATCAGTATAGTCATATAGAAGAAATACAGGAACAAGGCATTGAAATAATGGAACTATATAGAACAAAACTAATCAATACAAAGGCAAAATAGGTCTTCTAGAATCAAACAATCTTCAAGCATTTTCACAGTATCAATAAAGATACTCTATATGGTACAGGGGTTAATCTCTTGATAAAAAAAGATCTAGAAAGAAAAGTAGCTTTGATAAAAGAGGCAGAATGATACATAATATTAGTTAATATACTTATAAAATAAAACAAGATATGTATCATCCAGATCTATATTCTCTCAAACAAATAATAAAGCATGAAGGTGCAGAAAAGAGTACAAAGCTTTATTAAAGAAAAAAACATTCACATAATAGTAATGGGAAACTTTAATACTGCATACAACTCTGCAGAAAACAGGATATCAATATCTAAAGCTAAATTCAAACCATCTTGGTATTCAGAAATACCACTGTTTAACTTTTTAGATGAGTTGTCCTTCCTTGACATACAAGCTATATGGGAAGAAAAAGATAAAACTCTAATAAGATAGAATACCACTAGCAATAGTCAGATTGATTATATATAGATATCTTAAAGCCTTACAAACTATTCAATATTCAGATTCGACAATCAAAGTATAGAGGAAACAATATTAAGTGTTCATATTATGCTAGTGCTGATAATACATGATGTCAATTTCTTCACAAGAGATATTAAAAACAAGCTTTCCACAAAAAGTAAACAAAGAATCGATATAAAGGGGTTAACACCTAAATACTGAAAGGTATTCAATAAAAGCCTGAATTATAAACTTAGAATGGCAATGAATCCATTGTTTAAAGAAAAGCCTAAAAAAGATAAAAGAGAAGCTCAAGCAAACAAAATCTGGGAGACATTTAAAGAACAAATATACAGAGCAGCACTAATAAGCTTATGATCAAGAAGTTATTTGCTTTCAAGGAAAAATATTATAGGCATGGGTCAAAATTTATCAAGTATTGGAGGGCCCTTTAACTAGTCATATTTTTTAAGAAAGCAAAAAATATATATGATACAATTAAATTGCAAGCCCTTAGTATGATGATTAGAAAATACAACACTACCTTCAGTTCTAATCATTAAATCAAAAATTATTGTATCCAATATAGCATTTCTCAAATTTCATAGAAACTATTAAAAAAATATATATAGGATACAATAGAAGGCCTAAAACTCATTTGTCAGAATTCAGAGGTAAAAAAAAACAAGGTATACTATTAAAAAAGTCCTGAAATAGAGATATGATAATTTATGCAACAATCAAAGAAGAATGGTAAACTTCTTGACTGATAGAGAGTAGATCAAAATATAGCTGAATAGAATCAAGGTTAAAGATAAAAAAAAAGAATATATAACTATCAAGAAGAGAGAAATCAAAAGAGAAATAAGAAAATATCATCACAAGATATTCAAAAAATGAAATGTTAATTTTGATAGCCTTACAAAAGATTGGAAAGAAGAATACAATCCTAAAGGCTATATTAAAAAAAAATAATACAAAAACCTACTGAAACCAATCTTCCAAGAAGAACTACATGAAATGCTTAAGAACTTTCCAATAATAAAGCCCTAGAGAGATCACAAATCAGCTATAAAATGCTAAAAAGACTAGGTCAAGAAAAAAAACAATTTCTTAGAAAGATGCTTAACTGTTTTCTAAGATGGGAAGTTACTTTAATAGGATAAAAGCAAAGTCATATATATCCCATAGCAAAGCAAAACCATAGGAATGTGAACTTCTCAACACCAAACTGATAGTATTGCAAGAGGTCACACAAAAAAGCTTTACCAAGATCCTCATAAATAGATTGAAAAATATCTGTAAAATCAACAATATTCTGAGAGGATCTAATTATATAAGATTATCAGGAGAAAATATAATAGAACTGATTCAAATTTTCAATGACATTTGTGAAGAAGTAAATAAAAATAAAAAAGAGTTATTAATACTTTTCAAGATATAGCAAAAGCATATAATACTATTAGCCTAAATATATTAATCAAAGCAATGAATAGAATTAAGATATTAGAAGACTTTATTCAAATCATAATGGGTTTATTTCAAAATCAAAAATTTAGAGTTATATTTGAAAAATATCTAATTGAAGTAATTACAGTAGAAGATATGATTGACCAAGGAAAAATTATCTCATTATCAATATAGAGGATATTCTATAATCCTTTATTATGCAATATTTAGGATAATAAAATAAAAGATTACAAAATGTCAATGATTTGGAATCCAGAGTTAAAGAAAAATATTGAAAGAAAGCTATAGTCAAGACATATAGCTATCATATTTATGGATTATACAACATGGATAGCAAAATCCAAAGAGAATATAAAAAAGATTCTAGAAAAAAACAAGAATCCTTTATAGAGCAAATAATTCACAAATTAATAGTAATAAATTAGTATTAATTATTATTAACAACTCCAATCAATATCTAGAAGAGATTCAAGCAGAGGTTTACAGAGAAGTAGTTAGAGAATTTAATAAAGCTGAATAGACAAGATTTCTAGAAATCTGGACAGGTAACCAGAAATTTGCTCTCGAGCTCAAAGAATAAATACTTAAAGAAATCAATATGATTATCAAGTTTCTAAAGAACAAAAGGTTAATTGACAAGCAAGTACTTTATATTCTGAATAGAGTTCTAATACCTACAGTATAATTGAATTTAGAATGTAGCATAGTGTACTATCCTGATAAATAGATAATGCTTTGACAATGACATATAAAAAGCTATTAAAAAATAAGGCCATATTATACTAATTCTTATCTAATAGTATAGTGTACCATTCCAGAATTTACAATTTAAAGAGTGTTTGAATGTTATAAAAAGAAAGTCAAATAATAGAATTGTGCAATAAGTTAAATAACTTAGGATCAGATAAAATCATAACAATTATCAGGTTAAAGCAATCACAAATTAAGTACTGGAAATCTTTCAATCTACTCATATATAACTTTCTAAACCATCTTTCAGGAAGAGGCAACATATTACAAGTATTAAAATTAATCAAAGATATAGTGATAATCTTTCATAGTTGGAGGTGAAGTAATGTCTTTAATTGGAGTATTAGAAATAGTTCAATTAAAGATTATCTGACAACAAATGAATACAGTAAAACCATTTTATTACTCAAATACAATAAGTTGATATAAATGAATCAGCTTATCAACTATGAAACTAGAGAAGTATGGGACTGACGAATACTCCAACTCTTACAAAAGACAAGTAAGGAACCTATTACAGAATAGTACTTGTCAATAATAAGGGAGATATGATGAAACAAGTTAGGACAGCTCATAAAATCTTGAAAAGAAGATTGATTAAAGTGAAGTTCAGAACATTTAATATTCAATTTCAATCTTAATAAAAGGTAAAAATTTTGGATGGTTATCAAGAGCAATAATTAGTAGTGACAACTTGTTTGAGGAAAGTTAATTCTAGATAATAATAAATAATATATTAAAATAGATTATTTTAAATGTAACAGTTTCAAGGAAAACTTAGAATCAAATCTAATATAATAACAGGACTACCTAGAAGAAATCAAGGCTGAAAACTATGTATAGTAGAATCAAACATAAAATAAACATATATAGTTCCTTATCTTAAAACTAAGAAATCTATAAGGAGAGCTTAACTTTTAGAAATCCCTTGTTCCAAGATAGTCCTAGAGAAAACAATAAGTAGAAAAATTCATATAAACTTAGTAATTACACAATATAATTGAAGACAACTAGAAGAAGTAGAGATAGAGAACTGGGAGGAGAAGCTTATTAAAGAAAATATTAAAGAAGACATGTATAAAATCCATTGATAAAATACTCAAGTATAACAAGAGGATAATAGCAATAACATAATAACCTTTTACTCTGACAGATCCCTTGTTGATCACGAAAATGAAAACATGAAGATGGGTGTAACATAAATACAAATTGGAGAAGCAGAAAGAAAAAGCAAGTTCTAAGTAGGAATAGTTAATTGTCCTTCATTTACAAGAGCAGAACTAGTAGCAATAGTCACCATACTGCTAGTAGTATCAGTTAATAGCAAAGTAAAGATTCATACTGACAGTCAAGCCTGCATCTTCAAATGAAAAACTATAGAAAAGAGGAATTCCAAAAAAATCTACAAAAGATAGCTAAAGGAACAAAATTGATTCTTGCAGACATAAATGTTGTGCCTGGTAAAGAAAAAAGAATTAGATCTAAATCTTATCAAGATCAAAGTATACTTTAATATTCAATATAATGAGAAAGCAGATATTCTAGCCAATGAAGCATTAAAGTTTTCAATAATAGAATGGCAAGATCTAGACTTACCTAATATTATTACTGAAATCAAATGACAAGATATAGTGCTGAATGCTCCAATAAGGTAGTTTGTTAAAAAAATCAATACTAAAATAATGATATATCAATAGACAATTCAAAATAAAATAAACAAAAAGTGGAATTATCAAATCCAAGACCAGCATAGACACACATGGGATCTAGATTGAAAACAAATAAATAATGTCCACATATGGAATACCTCTTTTAAAGAATCATAAAGTAAAAGCTTTCTTGTTAAGATAATCAAAGACAAGCTACTCACATTAACAAAACTAGCCACAAGAAGATTAGATTTATATAAGCAAGTAAAATATTTCACATATGGATAACAAGAATAGTTAATAAAACACTTGCTAGAATGTCCAGCATATAAAATTCAGTAACAAGAAGTCTAGTAGAAAGATATGAAAGATATGATGCAAGGTTTCAACAAACTCCTGATTGATATGAAAAAAGAGTTAGAAGAAAAAGAAATAAGTTTGACAGTTGATAACAGAATTGAAAGAGGAGAAATAGATAAAGAAAATAGCTTAACTGATAGAAAGGATCTCAAACAACTGGTCAGGATATACTTAGCTTCTATATGAAACTGATTGAAAAAAATCTAATAGGTAAAATAGTAGACTTAAAGTATTATAGAAAGAGAATTGATAAAGAAGCAAAAAAGTGGATAATGGAGATTTAGAAGAAAACATGTAACTATTTCAGAAAGAAAATTTGAAATGTCAAATATAAGAAAGTGATAGGGTAGGAATAAATATTGGGAATCAACAAAGGTGACAAGATCAAAAGGCTGACATATTTACAAAGGCAAAAAAATAAAACCAAGGTATCAGAAAAGTGGTCATATCAAGTATTATTAAGGAAAGAAGAATTAGAAAATACAATGCTCAAACAGATCTTGCAAGATAGCATAAAGTATAAAATGAAATAGTTGAGTTTTAAGCTTTGTCAAAACTTAAAAGAGTGATCTGCAACAGTGATTTGCAGACAATTATATTAGAAGTTGAAAGAGTGTTTATCTGAATTCCTAATAGAGTGATAAATTACTTCTGAAGTTGCATTTAAAAAGGTAAAACAATTAAGACAAGCAAATTAGTTAAAGAATTAACTTTAGCATCTTATATTATATGTATAGCTTACAAATTTTTAATAAAGTATATGTAACTAGTCTAATAAAGGGCAAAAAAAAAAGGATTTGTTAAAATATTTGAATGAATATTTAAAATCAATTCAAGTATTTCAACTGACTTGTAAATGATATCATGATGATTTATATTTCTATGATATAACATTATCAAAAAGCTTGTCAAATTGAGCATATAGTTTAAAAGAGATTTCAAAATATGAACAAGAAAAAGAGATAGGAAAGTATAATGAATTGATAATTAAATCCAAAAGACTAAAAATTATCGAATATGAGAAATCATAATGTATTTAGAGGATAAGAAACAAACTGGGAAAAGTGTATGAATAAGTGAAAATTGAGAGTTGTTAGGTTAGAAGAAAAAAGTAAAAAATCTCAAAAAACATTTAGCAAGATAAAATCAATTGAAGCTAGTTTTAAAAAAATCAAGCTGAAACCTTTAAAGAAAAAAGAAAAACAAGTGGAAAAGGAGAAAAAAAAAGTAATAAATAATTTAGTCAATTGATTTTGTAATTTTTTAATAAATTTTATGAAATTTGTTAAACTTCCTAAATATTTACAAATTTCAATACTGGATTTGTAACTTTTGTTGAATTTTTTGTCAGTAATTTTTTTGTTAAATTTTTTTTCACAATAATTTTTTTGTTGAATCTTTTACTACAGTATTAATTTTTTGTTAAATTTCTTGCCATAGTAATTTTTTTGTTGAATTTTTTATTGCAATATTAATTTTTTATCAAATTTATTACCACAGTATGCAAAAATAATTTTTTTATCACAATATTGCTAGATTTTGTGCCAAATTTTTTTGCTGATTTTTTGTCAATATTTTTTATATTATGTGACAGTAATTGTAAATTATTTATCAATTTTTTTTTATTATATTTTTTCAAATCCAGCAATAATTCAATAGCCAAATAATATAATTTTAACTAGCGAAAATATATAATCAAGATTCCAATTACCCTTAAATAGAAATACAAAATATAGTAGAGAAAGAATTAAATACAGAATAAGGGCTAATCTCTTATCAGAAGACTTAACAAGTAAAAAGATTCCCTTTCTTACTAAGGTATTCAACTTTCTCAAAA
The DNA here is from genome assembly GCA_910592055.1 of Acaulospora colombiana. Lineage (NCBI taxonomy): Eukaryota > Fungi > Glomeromycota > Glomeromycetes > Diversisporales > Acaulosporaceae > Acaulospora > Acaulospora colombiana. The sequence continues at coordinate 13,077 of CAJVPT010004051.1, forward strand.
GACTTTTTACAATTCAAAATGAATACATAGAAGAAACTGATCATATCATTATCATTTTTAGTGATCATTAGTTTGTGGCTATAGCTAGTAACATTATCCTTACTGAATTAAGCAACTCTATACTTATATCACTTCTCAAAACTATTAGCAAACTTGATAAGAAAAAAAGTATTAGAGTTTAAGACATTCTCTTGAACATAAAATTCATTAACATATAATAGACATTCATCAAGTTTGGACAGATTACCAATATAGAATGAAAACATATTAAATATAGCAATCAGTCACAATTACAATTATTAATAAGGAAAACAAACTCAACTTACTTGAATCTTGAAACATCCTGATCAAATCAGACTCAATAAGAACCTTCAATGCAATATAAGACCTAATACAAATGAAAAAAAGAAAATGCTTTTTTCTAAAACTAACCAATCTCCTATCTGAAACCTATGCTTTTGATCTCAAGTAAATCTATCAAAAATTAAAAACAAAAATATATTATATATTTCAATTGATATAATATAGTTCAGCAAGTATATAGTTCTTAGTTTAGATAATGAATAACTCCTTTAACAAGTACAGCAAGAATCCTTTAACCTTGATAAAATAACCTTGAATTGTAAACCCCTTGATATAAAACAATATACTATTTGTAATAGCCTAAAACATCTTGTAGTCAATTGTAGTATCAATAAGCAAAGAGAATAATGAAACAAGTATAATTAGAAATAGGCTTACAAATTTGGAAAACTTTATAACCACTTCAGATCAGTCATATCTATCCATATCTATAGACTTATATATTGTGATCAAATTTATATTTGACCGATGTGTCCAAGTGGAATTGCTTTTAAAAAGGCAATTCCCAAAGAAAGATTTAAAGAAGCAGTTTATAATAAAAAATTATTCAAGAAGAGATTCACCAAGAATCCTTGAAACAGTGTCACAAAGTGTTTCACAAGAAAATGGTTCGCTCAGAACCCAAGTTTATTAATAAATCAAGAAAACTAGAACAATTCCTTTAGTCCTAAAATCAAAA
>CAJVPT010004052.1:0-14118 GCA_910592055.1 Acaulospora colombiana
CATATTATATGTACAGCTTACAAATGTTTAATAAAGTATACGTAACTAGCCTGACAGAGGGCAAAAAAAAAAAATAAATAAATAATTTGTCTTTTTGTCAAAAAAAATAATCCGATTTTTTTTTTTTTTTAGATCTTCCTATCAATTCTTCAAAATTATTATATATCCTTTAATAAAATTATTATTATTATTATTATTAAACATTACAAATAAAAAATTAATAATTATATTTTTAATATCCATGAAAGCTTTTGTTGTTTTAATATACAATTTTTTGCTAAATGATTTTTTGTTTTTCAATATTGATAACAATAATTTTGATATTTAGATGGAATTGATAAACAATTTTGGATCAAATGTCTATAATTTTTACAAAATATATATATTTTGTTAAATATTTGATGGGAAGATTCAGTTGATGGATTTGTAATTATTATCAATAATCTATCAGTTGATTATTTTTGAATTTCTGTGATATTTTGATTGTGTTTACTTGTATCTCTATTATACTTGACATACCATATTTTTGGATATAAGATATATTAGATATCATAGTTTTTTGAATTTCTTTAATAGCTTCTATGATCTTAAATAAATATTTAATAATTATTTTGTATATATAATAAAATATTTTATTTATATATATATATACATATTCATTTTTTTTATCTATCTTCATTTTTATAAATAGGATACTTTAGCTTCTAATACTTTTATAAAATAGAATATTATAATTTAATTTTTATCCTTATAACAAAATCAGAATCTAACTTATGTTACCTTGCTAATTTTATATTTCTAAAATAATCTGATAATTTTGTTTCTAATGGATTTGATTTTTAAAAAATCAAGAACATAATTAAAAACAAAAATATATATATTTTTTATAGATTATTAATTTTAATTTTGATTGGTTATTTTTAAATATTAATTATTATTGATTAATCAGATTTGATATTTAAATTTTTGATAATGCAAGACTTTTGCGAGCTACTATATATTTGATATTATTATTAATAATTAAAAAAAAAATTTTATAAAAAATAAATAACAATAATATTAAAAAATAAGAAAAAAATTATATAATATATCAATTTTTATTTTTCATCAAATTTTCAAGTAATAAAAAAATTTTTCTGAAAAGAAAACTATGATTTTTTTATTTTAACTTTAATTAAATAAGATTTTAAAAAAACTTTTTATTTTGATTAAGTATATATATTTATAAAAAAATATTTTTAAAAAAACTTGTAAAAATAAAAAAATATTTTATTTAAATTTATCTTTTTTAAAAGATAATTATTAACTTAAATAAAAGTTTTTCAAAAAGTTTTAAATATTTTTTATTTTTATTTTATTTTTTAATATATTAATTTAATAATTTATTATTTTTTAAATTAATATATATTGACAAACTTTTATAATAATTTAAATAAATAAAAACTATTAATGTAAATCTATTAGAAAGTAAAATATTATTCTTAAATTTGATTTAAAGTATCTAGTTAAGAATTTGTTTTGTTTAATTTGAACTAGTTTAATAAACTTTTTATATTTTTAAAATAATATAATAAAATTTATTTAAATATAGCTTTATTAAATATAACTACTAAGTTTAATTTTTTATATACAATTGTTATTATAATTTTAAATTATAAGTTAAATAAAAAGTTTATCTTCTATAAATACAAAACTTCTATAAATATAAAATTTTTTAAATTTATTATTACATTTAAAGAGATTTTACTATATAGTTTTTCAACCAATCATTGTAAAAGTATTACATCCTTTCTACTCATTTTTTAATTATATACAAAAAAGATATTCACAAGAAATTTTTATATTTCTTGACTAATAAAGTCTTATTACCTTTTTTAAACCAACTTGAAACAATACTTCAAGAGTTATTTTTACCTCCTCCTTCCTTTTATAAATATTTTCTTCAAACAAAAACCTAACTTTTGATAACTAAAGTCATGAATACACCTTTCTTATCAATGGTAAGAAAGTTTTGAAAGGAAGAAGAACTGAAGTGCTACTATTTATTCATCTATTAGAAAAACAATATAGAGTTTTTTTAATAATGAGAGACTTATCTTAAAGGCAACACCCACTTTCTTATCATATGTTTACTCTAAGAATACTTTTTCTCAATTTTTTTGGAGGAATTTTACCTATATCAGTTTGATCCTAAATTTTGAGTAGCACAAAGTTTTTCAAACAATAATTGGTCAGTAGAAAACATATCAATAAAAGAATATAAACAAGCCCCTATTGGTCACATCACATGTTTGAATGTATTTTCTTAACTCTATAAGAACCTGAGATTCATCTTAAGACACTAGGCTATAATGCAAGTGGATATAGGACACAATCTCTTCTATATCAGTATTTTAATTAAAAAAGACCCTCAACAATACATTATATGAATCTATCAAGTGAAACTATATCTATAACAAAACTCAAGGATACATAGAAAGAAAATAATGTCTAAGAAGTATCAAACTATCTTTTAGAAATATTAGATTAGTAGGCTGAAAGATTTATTATTCATATCAATAAAAAAATAGAACCAATGTATAGTCTGAAGAAAAAAGAATTATGGTTCAATTTCTTAAGATAGTAGTACTCTAGGGAAAACAGTATAATATTTATCAAATCCAATAAAGCATAAGTCAAATATGTCAAAACTTTTTTTTCTAGAATAGAATCATCACAATGGCAAAGAAGAACAAGTTATTGAATAATAGGTCTCTCTCTCTTAGTGCTTATATAGTCTAAGGAAAGACATTTTAACAGTATTATAAAACTACTTTTCTCCTATATTTTAAAACCCTCTTGTAATCCTGACTTATTATTATCTGGAAGAACATTGACAAAGGTTCTATACTAGATAGGATAAGATAGAAATAAAAAAAAAAGACTGGAGTTGAAAGACAAGAAACTATAACATGGCTGTATTGAAAGCAATTGAAGAAGAGGTATTATGATCTGAATTAATGAAGTCCTTAAAAAGTAATCAGCTGATAATACAAAAGTGATAGTAGTAATGTGACTTTCGAATTACTTCATATCAAGATCAACACCCCTTTTCCATCAGTACTTTTTTGTTGTATGCAAAGTCTTCTTCCCTATTTAATCTTGCATAGTTTTATTTATAGTTATAATCTAATTTGAAAGATGGAATTATAGTAATTGGATAGTTATTATAATTATCATATTCAAATCTGAGGAATACATTAATATGAACACAAATATAATAGATTCTTTCTTAATTTTTCTTGCACTAATAGATCCTTTTACTAACCTCTTTGTTTCAAAAAAAGGTGGCACTGCCATGAAGTAGATTTTTTCTTATCGAAGTTTTACTTGAAAATTAGAAGTAATTTATCTATATAATGTATATAATATCTACTATATTCAAATAAAACAAGGTTGTGCTAGCATTAAAAAAAAATAATAATAATTTTTCAACTAATAATGTATAATGATAAATTAATTGTCATATAAAAGTCATAAAACATTGTAGATATCTATTTGATGTCTAGATAAAAATATGCCATAATGACATGATTGTAAATTAAAATAAATAAATAAATAAATTATTAAAAATAAAATCAAAATAAATCCATAATAATTAATAAACAGTTTATATTAACCTAATCACAGGTTTAAAAAAAAAACAATGTTTTTTTTTAAATAATTTTGAAATATATGCATAAGTTCAATACAATAGTCTTTGAATTTAAATTTATTGAATATTAGAATACAAAAAATATAATCTAATAATATATGCGTACATACTGTATATTCTTTTTAAAAAAAAGAAGGTAATGTTTATTATTAAGAGCTTTAAGAATGTTCGCACGTTGTCGTTCTGGAGAGACCAAATGGATAACCTCGATAGATGGTGCTATTTTTAGACTATCAAAGTTGAAGATTTTGCATGAAGACATGCCAATTGAATTTTTCAAGACTAATTACACGTCAGATTGACGGTCTGCATGTTTTATATAAGTTTGCAGAAAGATATGCATTTCATATCACATTTCCCGCTTTCCTTTGATTATCTCTTATCATTGAATTATCTTGCCAACCAAAATGTACCTCGTAGGTTCATGTCCAAAACTCGAACAATTACTGATGTCCAAATGAGAATAATAGTTCGATGATCATATGCTTCTGGATTTTTCCGCTTAATTCCTCACCCCACATTTAATAACAGTTCATTGAACGTCACCAAATAGGTAAACGGGTAGTAGGCAGCATTACCATACACAGAAAAACAAGCAAACAAGAGGTCTTATCGGAATATATTCCCTCTATGGCTATTCTCTTCCGCCGGCGATAATGATCATGCATTATATATGGCAAGTTCATCTCGCTTTAAATTATATATGGCAGTCGAAATCAACATTAGAACGAAAAAGAGATGGCCAATATAATTCGGGTACGGTCCTCGCGATGCAGGTTTTGGCATTCAACTCGCCAAAATTCTTGTGTTAAGATAATATTTTAGTCGTACCACATTTAATTTAAGTTCTTAATTTGGTCATTGTGTCAAATTGAGCCTAAACTTAAATTTGCCACGATGTCCTATAGCAGATCCAATCCCACATGTTGAGCTGAGTGCATGTTGAAGGTATTGGACAGTTTTGCACGCCGTAAGGTTGCTCCGCATTAATTAATTTTTTTTTTTTAAATCTGGTTATTATGTTTACGTACGTAAACCTTATCATCTTTTATTGAGATCTAAAGTTTTTTTTTTTTTATTTTTATTTTTTATTTTTTGGGTATTAGAAACAGAACTGGTACTCTTTTGGAACATATGCGAAATTGTAGTATATTCTATTTTAGGCAGTCGAAACCACTGACATAATTATCTAAACAGGTTATTCCACTGTATTTTCAACTGTTAGTAAGACCGCCTTTTCTAAACAGCCCCGAAAGTATTTGACATCCATAAGATCGCTAACGCTTAAATACCCGAGTTTTCTTGCTCATCGTACCTCTCGTCCTTCTGTGCCTCAAGGGTCCTTTGGTTCGATTTCTTTGAACTTCCTTTATCTTAAAAATTTTTTTAATTATATTCTTCCCACAAGCACTCTCCTCATTCGTTGTGCTTGCCATAGTCGGTCTTTATTTTCGCTTCCATTCTCCTCGTATTTATACTATCTTTCCGTCACTTTGATATTAGCACTTTACGCGTTTATGCCGCTATGAAGGTATTTTCTTCTCTTTCACTCATGAACAAACTCGGACAAAAAAAAAAAAAACAATTTTTTTTTACACTCACCGTCTTGTCTTGAATTCCAATCAACGTTGTTTTGATTCGCCCTAATCTCGTCTCGTTTTTCCGATCGAAAACAGTTTGGGAAGCAAATCCTGAATCAACAGACCACAGAATGGGCCTCCTATTACATCAACTATAAGGCATTGAAAAAGATTATCAATAGCCTACAAAATCACGAACGATCGTTAACCCCCAATCCCATCACCATCGGAACTTCACGGACCTCTAATTCTGATCTCGTGCAAGCAGATAATTATCCTGAATTTCTACAACAGCAGAAGGCCAACTTCTTTTTTAAACTTGAACGTGAATTGGAAAAAGTAATTTACCTCGCCTCATTGATCAATCGGCATTCCTTATACCACTATTGGCTATTCTCTTATTCTTTGCGTTTTATTTGTCGCATCTCATGCCTACTCTAACTTTTCAATTTCAGGTAAACGCTTTCTATCTTCAAAAAGAAGATGAATTCAAAGTCAGATTACGCACATTGAATGATAAGAAAAGAATCTTATTAGGCAACGAAAGAAGACCTTCTGCTGTTTCCACTTCTCTGATCACTTTAAAGGAGGCATTTCAAAAATTCCAGCAAGATCTTAACAAGTTGCAGGTAAACTACGATCTCTGCAGCTTTTGAATATACATATATATATATATATATATATATATATGCGTATGTGTTCTTAGCCAATCCTTTGGTTCTTCCCTTTTGTCTAGCAATTCGTGGAAATAAATACAACAGGATTTAGTAAAATATTGAAAAAATGGGACAAACGATCCAAATCTAGGACAAAGGAACTTTACCTTGCTGGTCAAGTAAAGATTCAGCCCTTCTTCAATCGAGAAGTTATCGCTGATCTGGCTGATGGCGCTGATAATAGTTTGTCAGAACTTCAGACCCACATTCACGGTTTATCCTCTACTACCCCCTCATCTGCTCCCACCTCTCCTGAACGAAGGTTGTCGATAAGCGAACCCGGGGAACCTGACGTGATGAATGACATTGAAACGGAACTTTTCAGATACATCATGGAAGGCGCAACATCAACTGTACAAGAAATATTGGACAGAGTTCGGCAGCGTCCTAGTGATGAGGACAAAGATATCCTGTCTCGTGTATTCTGGCGTGCATGTTCTGAAGAAAATTCTTCGATCGAATCCATAAATTGTTTGGTCGACACTAACATGGTTAACTTCAAATATATTGACGATATTAGCGATCGGACGTGTTTGCACGAATCCGCCATTTTTGGAAAACTACCGCTAATGAAGATTTGTGTCGAGCACAATGTCAAAGTGAACTGTTCCGACGTCTATGGTCGGAAACCATTACATTACGCTTGCATGTACGGTCATAGTGACGCTGCCACGTATCTATTGTCCAAGGGTGCAGATTGTGAATGCTTTGATCATGACGGATTCAGCCCTCTAATTTATGCCATTACAAACGGTCACACTAAATGTGTAGAGATTTTGCTCGAGAAAGGTGCCATCATCGAACCACATAGTGGGAAAGGTCATAATCACATTCCCCTATCATTGGCATGTCAATTTGGCCACAAAGACATAGCCTTATTGTTACTTGCCAAGGGTGCACGAATTATAGCCGATGCAGATGGTCTTTTCCCCCTGCACTTGACATCTCGCAAGGGTCACCATGAACTATCCAAAATCCTAACAGAATACGGTGATTTCTTGAACACACCTGACAATGAAGGATGGTCACCTATCTTCTACGCTGCAAGTGAAGGTCACGTTGAATGCGTCAACGTGTTGATTCAAGCTGGCTGCCAGGTGAATATAAAGGATTATTTAGGTCGTTCTCCAATCTATTACGCTGCCTGGGAAGGACACATAGAATGTATTGATAAGTTGCATCTAGCCGGTGGACGAGTTGAATCAGAAGATGAGCCGATGGTAGAGGATGCGACAAACCTCCTTGATGATCGTTCAGAAATAAAAAGTGGTATCGATCTGATACCTTCCTTGCGTCTACCACCGCCCATTATGCCCCTTCCAATTTATGGACACAATTACCTGGATAAGAAGTATCATATCCAAATTACGCTCGGACACCCTTCGATCAAACCACAAAGACCACCGGTGCACCTGTACGGTAATAGTCATATCTCATCTTTAAAACTTTTGATTACTCCAAATCCGGGTATGGGAATGGTTCCTCTCAGTATAATATTACCCTTGGGCGATGATCGGAAGGTTTTTTCCTTTCAGATTGATTCCCTGGAAAATTTTTCGTTGGACTTTAATATCTTTCCCACTTTCGGGTCGAAAGTTATTGGAAAAGGTGTTGCATTACCACACGTGTTTGACATTTCAAATGACCGTGAAAGAAGGAATAATTTAGTTGCAGGGGGTACAGGGGGAAAATATATTTGCCCTTTATTTGATACCTACTTGAAAGTTGTCGGAGAATTGTCTTTTGAATTTGCAATTGTGAAACCTTTTCAAGGTGTGCGGCTAGAAATCGGAGGACAGGTGGAAACATATTGGAGGTCATTATTGAAACAACCACCCAATGTCAGCGGAAGTGTATCCTCCTTCGTGACGACCTCTTCCCTATCAGGTGAATACATCCATCTTGTTGTGCAAGTGACGAGGGATATTGTGGCCATTGTTTATCCAGAGTGGATGTTACCAGTGAATGGATTTGATTTAAGTGTATCAGATGTCACATACGAACAATTCAGGTCAATTAATAATGATCGCAAAGAAAATTTTAACCCCTTTAATGCATCAAGTTCTGCCGAATTACAAAAAATGATTCACCAAGCTTACCTCTCCTTGGAAGAAGTTTTGAAGGTTCGTGAGTTCCGTTGTTTATGGGTTACTCTTACACGATTCTTTTTTCTTTGTTTATTTGTTTACCTTTCTTTCACTTTTCCCGGTATTGCAGAAGTTGCCATCAAATATTGGGGTGAATCTCGAAATTAAATATCCTACAGTTTATGAAATGACCCGATACTGGTTTTCCGATATACCCGACATAAATAGTTATGTGGACACTATTCTGCAGACTGTATACGATCACGTGCAAAACAATACAACCAGTAACAATTCGGGATCTTCGAATAAACCTACCAATCGATCCGTGATTTTCTCTTCATTTAACCCCGCGATTTGCACCGCTCTGAATTGGAAACAACCGAACTGTAAGTGTCAAGGTCATTCATTCTTCTCGCGCAATTTCCGTCTAGATATAATCAGATCAAATTTGACTGACACAATCAAACATTTAAAGACGCAGTGTTTTTCAATTCATTCTGCGGATTCGAAAATGAAAACGTTAATCGCGGCAAAAAACGTAAAGAACGAGATGGTGATGGGAATGTTAGCAAAGACGCGGTGTACGAAGATATCAAACGAGATAAACGCTGTACTTCTATCAAAGAAGCCGTCAAATTCGCTAAAATTAACAACCTCTTGGGACTAATTTGCGAAGCAACGTTATTGGTGAGTAGGAAAAAAAATAAAAAAAGAAGCTCTTCATATCTCCAAATATAAAAGGATCGTCAATTATCAATCAGACAATGGTTAACGACTCTTTGTGACTTCAGGTTCGCGTTCCGTCTTTAATAACGAGTGTAAAGCAGTCCGGACTGATATTAACCACGTTCGGGACTGCAAATAACGACTCATGCAATATACGAACACAAGAAAAATACGGCGTCGATGCTGTTGTAATTGAAGGTGTCATCAAGTACAACAGCGTTGACGCGTTTTAAAAAAAGAAAAGAAAAATTAAAACTCTCACTAAATTAATTGTACAAGATGAATTTATTTAAGGACTTTTAAGCGGCTTACCATGTTTTCCCTCATCAAAAAAATTGTTAATATGTAAAAAAAAAAACAATCATATGTAGATATTAACCTTCGTGATAATAGAAATCATCAAATGTAAACTAAAAAAATTTGTTTATATAATAAACGAGAAGTTACTGCTATTCTATCGCAATGCACAAACAAAAAAAAAAAAAAAAAGGTTGATTTTGAGATCTGATATCAAACATTTCAAAATTCGGCGCGTAAATTTGTCCTCGAACCTTCGGCAAGTTGGAACTGAAGAGGAAAAAAGGTTGATGTGCCTTCGTCAATTGCACGTATTTATATTTCTTCAGCTTGCACAAGTAGTCGCACCTATTTTCCATAATTATGACGGATTCACACTCACCCATGCCACTTTCGAACCTTGATCTACTAAATCACGTGAAATTTAAAATACAGTTGCCTTTTTTGAAGCATAAATTAATAATTTCGAAACACTCGCATTTAGCGGCCGAAACTAGCAATGAAGTCACGTGTATGACGACATAAATTCTTCCGGTTGCAATTGACGTATTCCACAGTACTGATCTCTTTTTCAAAATGCCGAAACACGAATTTCTAACGCCAAAGGCTATCGCCAACAGGATTAAGGTTCGTTGGAACATCTCTTTGTCCCCTTTGGCGTTACCTTTTTCCTTTTTTTTTCAAGTAATAACCCTCCTTTTCCATTAGGCGAAAGGCCTTCAAAAGTTGAAATGGTACTGCCAAATGTGCGAGAAACAATGTCGAGATGAGAACGGTTATCAGGTTGGTGTTTTACCCGCCTTTGTATGTATTTGAGCTTGTACTCATGACTCCTTAATTTTCCAGTGTCACATTCGCTCTGAATCACATCTCCGTCAAATGGATCTTCTGAAGGAAAATCCCACAATGTACATACAAGGGTATTCAAAGCAGTTTCATGACGACTTTATCAGGCTGCTTTCTCGAAGGTAAACCGATTTCCTTTGGTTGTTGATATCGGATTCATCATTGCCTTTTAAGTTTATTACATTCAAACTATAATTTTTAAAAAATTTTCCAAGGTGGGGCACTAAGAGAGTTTTCGCAAATCTCGTCTATCAGGAGTACATTTCCGATAGAAATCACATACACATGAACGGTACAATATGGGTAACTCTGACCGAATATGTAAAATATCTTGGGAAAGAGGGCATTTGTAATGTTGATGAAACGCCCAAAGGGTGGTACGTCAGTTGGATCGATAATAGTCCGAAGGCGTTGGCCAGACAGGTAGATTTCATGTGAAAAGACTGCTCAACATCCAATTTCGTTGATCCTTTTCAGTTTAAATTGTAAAATTGGGATATTTTTTATGACTCGTTAAGGAGGCGATTCTGAAGAAGGAACGAGCGGAGAAAGACGAAGCAGAAAGAAATCGAAGGTTAATAGATGAACAAATCGAACGGGCTCGGGGGGAAGCTGAGAACCAAGGGTTAGATGAGACGGTATTGTTCATTCATTCATTTTTTTTTTCATTTTTTTTTGCATTTTCATGTAACGAAATTCCTTTCTTTCACAGAAATTCACTGAGCTTAAAAGAGATAATGAAGATAAGATAAAACTTAGTATTTCTCTCACTAAAGCCGAAACATCCACCCCAACCCCTGCGACGTCCTCCACATCTTTAGCAACTACGCCTGCTACTAATAGTTCTGTTGCCTCGACAACCCACACTAGCATCTCTTTCAATAAACCTGTTTCACAAAAGATGTCCCTTAGTGCTCTGGTAAAAAAATCCAATGCTTTAATGATACCAAAGAAAGAAAAGGAAAAGGCTCCACCAAAAAAGTTGAGCGCAATGGAACAAATTATTCTAGACGAAACAGAAAAAAAGAAAAAATTGGAGAGTCAAAATGGAAACGGAAATGGAAGTAAGGCCAACATCAGGAGAAAGGATGAACTGAAGAGTAGAGATTATAAAGACAGGGATAGCCGAAGGGATTATAGAGAAAGGGATGATATTGATAGGGAAGATAGAGAAAAGGAGCGGGAGTACAGAGAAAAGGATAGAAAACATAGGGAAAGAGGCCGAGATCGGTCGTATGATCGATCATATGACCGAGAGTCCAAAAGGTCACGCAGAGATTGATAGGTAAAAACTTTGATTCTGACTTTTTTCTTCCCTCATTAGGAACGATAGCATTATATTATCAACCTATTGACACTGAATTATTGGTTCGTATCACTTTTCTTTATATGTATATTGTTCTGTTTCTTTCCCTGACACTTTGAAAATGTAATAAAACCTTAGTAAACCTAGGTCTATTTAACAAGCAAAAGTTTCTCTTTAGTTCAAAAGTCAAATTTTCACAGAACTTGTGTCAAACGTGATTGTAAATACGGTATTGAGATCCATTGTTATTAATCTGATGCAGGACGGACATGGATATTCAAACATAAAGGTACACGGTGGTATATTTTAATTCCTCTCTAGATCCAATGGTTCATTCGGAAAAAACAATAAAATGTGCGAATGTATTAGAGTATAAAATGACTATATTGTCAATTTAAATTCAAAAGCCCTATTATGTTAATCTTACATTTTCAACCCTGTAACCAAATGATCAAATAAAATTTACAACAGGTAATATATCTAAAGTTTTAAGTAGTTATATAAAAAACATTATTAGTTATTTATTTTTATTTTTTAATCCATAATTAGATTGTGATGGGATGTTAGTTTTATTAAAAGATTTATAAAAATTTCAATAACTTTTTTATAAAATAACAAACTTATTGTTAATAAAAAATTTAGATTATTTTTTTTTATATATTTAAGTTTGATTTAAGAAACAAAGTTTTGCTTCTTATATAGTTAAGTTCTGTTTAAAAAATTTTTTATTATATTATTATGTATTTTTATTATAACATTAAATAAATATCTAATGAGTTATAAATTTTTATATAATGACTAATTCATTATTATATACTATTAATTAAAAAACTATATTATTTAAAAAATACAAGGAATTTATTAAACTAGTTCGATTAAACAAAACTAAGTTCCATTAAGTTAGATATAAAAAACAATATTATATTTCTCTAATAATTTAATATTTAATTTCTAATTATTAAGATTATCACAAATAGTTTATTACTATTATATTAACTATTTTGAAAACAATAAATTGTTAAATAGAAATTTAATTCTTTTAACAATTTTTTCATAATAAAGATTTATTCAATTGAAATATTTTTTATTTTTATAATATTTAAGAAACTTAACTATTTTTAAATAGTATGACTTCAAAAAAAAATATTTAAATATTTAAAAAACTTATTTTTTTATTAATATACAGATTTATTTTTTGCAATAATTAATATTAAAACTATATTACAAAAGAATTTTTTGATATTTTGCTTCTTTTATAATTTAAATATTCTCTAATCATAAAGTTTTATACTTATAAATTATTATTGTAAATCTTTCAAAGTGCTATCTAATAAATTAAAATCCAATTATCTTTTTTTTATATTATTTATTTTTCAATAACTTTTTTTACATGTATATTATCTTTAAAGTATATAGCCTCAGATATTTTTTTTTTTAATATAAATTGTTTTTTTTTCAAAATCTATTATATCACCAAGAATTTTACTTCTTGAGATTTTGTTTTTTTATTTTTTATTTTTTATATTATATTTATAGTTTTCTATTAATAATTTATAATATTACAATAGCTATTTTAGATTTTAAACTTGAAGCTTTCTTATATTTATTGATAAAATTTCTTGATAGCTTTTCTTATTATAATTAACTTTATTTTGTATTTAATCTAAAAATATTTTTGAATAGCTTTGACTTTATATTTATATATATAGCTACAAGTCAATTTGTAAAGATTTTAATTTTATTATTAAATTATTTGATAGTTTTATTTCAACTAACTTTTTATTTATTTGTTATAATCTACTTCTTTTTAGATTTTTATTCTATCAAAACCCAGTTACTATATAACTTTATTTAAATAAATATTCAATTATTTTATTTTAAATTTTATATCTTTAATAAACTATTATTGAATATATAATATTTCAAGTTTTTTTTTAAAAAATATTTGAAATATAAATAGTTTATTATATATTAAGTTTATAAAAAAACTTTTGTTCTTATTGATTTTGAAAAATATAAAAATATATATTATAAATTAAATTAATTTTAAAAAAAATTTTAATCTATCTTAGTCTTTTATTATTTTATTATTTAATTAATTTAGTTTAATTTTTTTTTAAATTTTAATCTTTGATAAATTCTTAATATTGATATTAATAATTAAATTATTTAAATTTATAATAAAAAAGATCTCTTTTAAATCCAATATATATTACCTTATTATCAAAAATTTTTTTTTTAGTCTATTTGATTAAAATATTTATTTTATTATTAAAGTAATTTTTTTTTATAGATTTTAATTTTAATTTTTTAATTAAATTCTTAATCTTTATTTAAAATAATTAATTAATTATTTTAATCTATCCTTTTAATATTATAAAGAAATATAAACTTTTTTAATTAATTTATAATTAGATTAATATGATATATTTTTATTGTATATATTAGTGTTCACAATTTTGATCTGAATCTGAATGATTCGTGAATTGTATACAAATCAGATTGAATCAAATTTCAAAATTTTTAATCCAATTGGATTCGGATCAAATCAAATTTTAAATTTATAAAATTATCAGATTCAAATTGAATGCAGGTCAAATTCAATCAGATTCAAATCAGATTCAGATCAAATCCAATATAATTCAAATCAGATATATACCAGTTCATATAAATTGTTATAAAATTATTTAATTTCATTTAAACAAATTATCTAGGAAATTAAAATAGTTTTTTTTTTTAAAAAAAAAATAATATAAAAAGCAAGTTAAAAAAAATTCACTACTTTGCTCTTCTTGATAATTTTTTAATATTTCTTTGTGATATTATAGTTTTGCTACTTAATTACTTTCATCATATCCTTTGCTTT
>CAJVPT010004053.1:0-14114 GCA_910592055.1 Acaulospora colombiana
TTCTGATGAATTTCAGAAAACTTTCACAGGAAAGGAAAAAGGAAGCAGAAGAGAAGAATCCTAGATTATTAGTGGATGACAGTGAAGAAATGAGTGAAGTACACAAGTGGACATCCAGGCTAGTAGAACAGTTCTCAGCAACTAATCAAGATATACTAAGTTTCTTTGCAGGATTAATAAGAAGTGAACTCATTTTCGAGATGGCAGACCTTAAATGCCATAGTAAAAGAATTGGAAAAGAAGCAAGAAGATAGATCAAGAAGCTACAAATTACAACTTGTAACCAGTTCTGAAAAAAGGTTTAGAATGCAAGATGTGAAAGGATGATAAAATGGGAACAATTACAAGGAATCTAAAAGAAAAATAAGATAAAAAGATCCCCTAACCTTCCAGGTGCCAAAACTATACAGCTAGAAAGGAAAACTCTGATATTGGAAGAAGGAAACTTAGAAAATAAAGACCTAAAAGATATTTTATTAAGAGGGGTTAGATTTGGGATGAGATGATTGGGTTTTGAGTAATATCAGAACTTAAAGAGTAATCTGCAGTAGTGACTTGTAGACAATGATATTAAGAGTTGGAAGGGTTTTCACTTGAACTTCTAATGGAGCGATAAATCACTTCCAAAGTTGCACTTAAAGTAATAATTGCAAAAATGTGTAAACTAGTTAGCGTTTTTTTAGCTTTAGTGATTCATATTATATATATAGTTTACAAATGTTTAATAAAGCACATAACTAGCCTGACAGAGGGTTAAAAAAAAAAAAGAACATGTTTTGTATTGTCTGTAATTGATGATGTGCTATATCTCCTATAAGGTTCTTTTGGTTCACTCTGGTACACCAGTTATTGACATGTAGCTGTACTTGTCTATTCCATATGTGCATTATATTGTATTCATGTTTATTGTATTGCATGTTGTTAGGTATTGTATTTGCGAGTCCTATCATGTGTTTGAAAGTTGTTGCCAGTTTGCTCATTAGCTAATTGTAGGTTTGTCTGGTCAGGACTATATCATTGCATAAATATTCTATACTGGGCATTAAGATGTGGTTGATTATGTATTGTGTTTGTTTGTCAGTAATTCTTTTCATTCCAATTAATATATGTGTGCTGGCTATCTTCTGCTTTATTAAAAATTTTTGATAGTCCTTGCATCCAGAGCTATCATATCAAATTTATAAGATTCTGACTGGTGTGTTGGGAGGACATCCTTGTATTTCTGATTGTTCATCAGTACTCCTTGTTCCAAGTCTTTCTTTGTGCCATTTATAATGATCAATTGAGACTTATTTGGGTTGATTTTGATATCATTGATATGATAAAATTCTTCTGCAATATGGATAATTCTTTATAAATCTGTTCTGTTGTTTAATATTCATGTTATCTTATCCATGTATATATTGACTGCTATATTCATAGTTCTCTTTTCCCATCCTTTTTTAAGATCTGTACATGTTTTTGAGCTGATTGTGTATCCTTTGTGTTGTTGACTAATTATGAATAAAAGGGGATTATAGAAAATATACCATAGCAGCAGTGATATTGTGTTTCCTTGATCTATCTCATCTCTTACCTGATACTCTTCTGTTAAGCTATGACATGTTATGACTGTATTGTGTCAGTCTTGAAATATGCCAAGCAAAACTATTATTATTGTGTCTGGTATCTTGATCTTTTTAAGGGTCAACTGTAACATCTCTAAATTGACAGAGTCATATACTTTCAATATATCTTGGCTTAGAATCCAGGCTTGTTGTTTAGTTTCTTTTGTATGTTCAATGATACTGCTGATTATATGAATTGGGTCTTGAGTACTGCTGCCTAGAAGTGCTGCCTAGTTTAGTTTTGATAGTAATCCTTTGTGAGTCAGACACCTGGCTAATCTGTCTGTGATAATTTTGGTGAATATTTTTTTTCCTACATCTAGTAGCGTGATTGGTCTGGTTATGTCTAGATTATGAGCCTAGTTTTTAGGCTTTAGTATTGGGTATATGTGTCCTTTGCTCCATTCCCTGGGTATAATATCTTGTCAGATAATCATGTTAAAAATCACTTTTAGTTCTTCTTTTGCTTTGTTTTTCAAATATTTGTATGCTAGGTATGGTATCTAATTGGGACCTGGAGATAATTTTGAACTGCATTGTTTGATTACTTATATAAGTTCTTCTGTTGTAATCTCTTTAATATGTCTTTATAATAATGTTGCTTAATATGTGATTTGGGTCTGTATTCAGATTGCCACCTGGAATGTCACTCTAGGTTTTGAATATTTTTATGTGATGTCCAGTTGTAAAAGTGTTCCTTTATCTTGATTTTGATTTCTGCAGGTTCCGTAACTATCTGTACTTTCTTTCCTTGTTGAAAGATAAGTTTGTCTAATTGTATTTGTCTTCTAGGTATTTTCAAAATACAGTTGATTATAGCATATTTGTCCTTGTCATATTGCTTTTGTCTTATTATGATTCTTCTTTTTATTGTCTTGTTTTGTCTTCAATGTATAATGACCTTAGCAATTGTTTTGTGTGCCTTGATACTTCCATATATCTCCTTAAGTCATTCTTTGAGATATGTATTAGAGTATTCAGTTTCTAGTTTGTTGAGTGTGATTACCAAGTTTGGAACTGATCTTTGTATGTTTGCTGGGATCTGAAATGGCTGATGTGGTTTTTCTTCTTTTTTATCTGTCAGGTGTTGTCTGACTTGTATGAGGAATTTCTGTAACTGTATTATGAGTGGAATCTCTTTTATGTCTTTGACTTGATATCTTTTTCTCCAATAGGATTTCTTTTTTGGGATGTATTTTTTGGCTGCCTTGTGAATGATATCACTGAACTGATTCTATATATAGTCTAAAGACTGGTGACTTAAGTATCCTGTTTGTATATTGCACTCGATGTGATCACTGAACTTCTACCATTGTAGTGCTATAGCAAGTTGCCAGTTGTATCTGTGATTGTGTTTATAGTATGTTATCTGTATGGGTGTATTAAGGCTCCATACTTTTATTTCCACTATCATTGTGATATGGTCACTTGAGATTGATGATATGGTAAAATCTTGATAGTGGCTATCCTTGATTGCCATGTTGGCTATGGGCTCATCCATATTTGATCGATCCTGCTACTACTTTTCCCTCTGTTCCATATATATTCTCTTTTTATAGAGTTGTGCATTCTATATATGTCTTCTAAGTTGTTGTCCAGAAGAATTTGTATTTGTTTTCCTGAAGGGTACTATTTTTTTGTTATTTTTGTATCACTATAATTGTCGATTGTTGGGTTGGAAACCCCATTCATGTCTCCTACTACCATTAAGTGCCATCTCTTTTCTGTCACTTCTTTAATCCACTTATTGAGAGTGTTGAGTACCATTTGTTTCTCTCCTTCCATGTTTTGTACTGAAAAGTATATACCAATTATTCTTATTTTCTCTTTGTGTGAGAAGGTCAGGTTAGCTGCTATAAGTCTACCCGCAAGTATTTTGTAGTTATAGATTCAATATGATATTTTTGTTGATCATGATATTTAGGCCTTGTTCACTGGTTTGTGATTCTTTGTGGGTCCATATAGTTTGGAATTTTTTGTGTTGCCAGTGTTTTGATTGTTGGTGTGAGTTATTTGTCTCTGTAGTAACTATGATATCCCAGTCTGCTATATTGCAAAAATTAAACCATGTTTCGCATTTGTGTGTTTCTACTAAGCCTTGAATATTGGATGTTATGACTTTCCATATTGGTTTGTGTTCTCTGTGTGTTGTTATGGATACCATTGTATTAGATGTCATATTGTTTGTATTTAGATTGTGATCTGAATTTGTGATTTGATTGTCTATTCTTTCCATTTATTGTTCTGCTGTATTATAAGAATTTGTTGTCTGGTTATCTCTAGAATTATCTAATTCTTCTAATGATTTGGTGCTTTGATTGCTATCCATTATTGTCTATATAAGGGGGAGGGTATGCTACCTGAGATAGAGTTGAGTATGGTATTATACATTTGCTCTATATGTTTGTCTAGCTTCTGTATAGATTACTGAATGTATTGTTGTTGGATACAAATATCTTGAGTACTGTTTTAGAGTGTTGTATCTGTTGCTTGATTTTTTTCTGTGTCGAGAGGGAAGTATCTTCATCTATTTGCTTTGTGTAGTCTTCATTATATGTTTCTAAGTTAACTATACATTCCTCTAGGTCAGCTATATTTTCTTTTATCTCTTGGATCTCTTTCTTAATTGTTTTAAGAATGTATAGTACTTTTGCCATAGCTGTTTGAGGGGGTTGAAACTGTGTTCCATCTTCTTTTGGTAGTCTTGCTACTACTGCATGGGAGCCTGGCCTGGCTTTCCTTTGGTTGTTGCATGTAGTTACCCTTCACCTTATAGTTTCAATACATACTGACTTGAATCTGTTGTATAGTTTATCAAATCTATTGGCTTGTTCTGTGTTATACTAGTTCCAGTGGGTCCTTCTTTCTTTGATTGGGCATTGAGTGACTAGGTGTGTTGCACTTCTACAGATAGTGGATAGTTTTATGTCAATCAGTTTCCATTCTGTTTGGATTTCTCCAAGAAGACCATTCTGTATTGTAGCTACTTCCAGGTTTTTTTGATTCATAAAACCAATGATTGCAAAATACTTGCATCTATATAACATGTACCTGGGGATGTAGCATGTCTTAGCTCCAGTTTGTTCACAGATAAGTCTGAGATCGAAGGCCGTATCTCAAGCTCAACTTGAAAAATGCCACTTTTGCAAAAGGAAACTCATATTTTCGAAACATATTATCAATCAATATGGAATTCAACCAGATCCAATCAAAGTTGAAAAGGTAAAAAACTTTGTCATACCAACCAATACTACTGAACTGATAGAATTTATTGGACTAGCATCTTATTACCACTACTTAATACCAAGCTTTGCCCCATAGCTAAACCAATAAATAAGCTTTTGAGAAAAAATACTCCATATCTTTGAAATGAAAAATGTCAATCAGCATTTAAGGAACTCAATAAAAAATTAATTATTGCATCAATCTTGACTTATCCAAATTTCTCCAAGCCTTTTTTCCTATATACTAATGCTTCTTACAAAGAACTGGAAGCTGTCTTAGCTCAATTGGATGAACAAGGAAATAAACTTATGATAGCTTATGCAAGCTGAAGTCTTGTGAACCTGAAATAAATTACTCCACCACTGAAATTAAATATCTTACTATTGCCTGGATCATAAAATACTTTTGTCCTTATATCTATCTTCAGGAATTTACTCTTATTACTAACCACTCAACTCTTCAATGGATGATTAATAATCCTATTTCAAACAAAAAGACAATATGATAAATACTAACTATTATAGATTACTCCTTCAAAATTCAATACCAGAAAGACAGGAAGCATCAAAATGCTAATGCATTATCAAACTCTTTTTAACTTCAACACTTTAATTATGGATTTGGAAACTTATCAGCAACTATATACCTATTTCTCTACTGGAAAACTACCTCTGAACTTAATGGCAAAAGAAATAATTTCTTTCAAAAAACAAGCAACACATTATCTTACTCAATACTACACATTATTCCGATGCAATATTAAAAATCAAATAGAATCACTTAAAGTTATTAAGGTAACTGAATTGGAATCAATCTTATATAACCTTCATGAAAACATTCTTACTAAACATTTTGAAATTGAAACAACCTATAATTGAGCAAAAAGTCAATATTATTGACCTAATTAGTACAAAACTATTGCTAAATATATCAAAAGTTGTGATACTTGTTAGAGACAAGAAGCCTATATACCATGTGAGGAACTTCACCCTATACCTATTAAACAACCTTTTGACTGCATGGAAATTGATATCATTGAACCTTAGTCAATAACTTTTCAAGGCAATCGATATATTGTTATAGCTACTAAATATCTTATCAAGTGGCCTGAAACAAAAGCTCTCAAGGATACCAAAGCTATCACCATTGCAAAATTCATATATGAGAATATTATATGTCGACATGGATACCCTAAAGTTCTTTTATCTGATCAAAAAACACTATTTGTTAATGAGTTAGTGGATGCTTTATACAAATTAATAACTATTCATCATTGACTCTCAGTTGCTTACTATCCACAAACCAATGGATTAACTGAACGATTCAACAAAACTCTCTGTAACATTCTGGTTAAATATATTAGTAATTATGGTGATACAAAGAATACTTTTTTGGACTCAGTACTATTTATCCATCACTTTATTCAAAATAATACCACTAAATATTCACTATTCAAGCTACTTTATAGCCATGAAGCAAGGTTACTTATTGATCTTCAGGATAACAAACTGGAATCTAATGACATGTTGAATCAACAACTACAGTAACATATTGAATTTATTACTAGTGATCTTGATAATTTAAGGCTTAGCACATAACAAAATATTGAAAAAGTACAGGACAAACAAAAACAATATTATGATTAGAGAATCAAAGTTCAAAAATTCAATATAGGAGACAAAGTTTTATTATATGAATCAGCAAAACAAAGGTACATGGCAATAAATTTAAGGAAAAATAGACAGGACCATATTATATTCACAACATCATCATATCAGGAGCATACAAATTAAGGAACATGGAGGACAAAGTACTCAAAAGAGCAATGAACACTGATCAATTGAAAAAATATTATGAATGATCAATTTGGGAGCCCTGTATCATTACATAGTTATAGGTCATTATATATTATAGAAAAAATAAAAACATTATTAGTATTAATTATTATATATATTTATATTTGTACTAAGTGACTTATTGAATCCATATATATAGCTGTAGACTACCTTGGTTTTCTGGAAACATAGAAAACCTATAACATATGCCTTCAATATAGTCAGCTATTTAGCACCAAATACAGGATAGTGTTTGAGGCTATGGTATTCAAAAAAGTTATTTATTTTAGTTATTTCTTTTTTTTTTTTTTTTTTTTTTAGTCCAACTTGACTGGAGTAAATTTATTAAGTATTTGTGATAGTACAGTATTGATTACATGAGTGATTCATCTTAACCTATTTTCTATACTACCTACCCAATGAATACTCCAATTTTGCCATAGTGTGACACTATTTTATCAGTTGCCCTACTGTGCCCGGGCCACATAGCGTCTGATGTTCACTATGGAACTTGTATTATTATATTTTTCAGGGGGCTTGATATGTGTATTCCTTAGATTTTTATGGTTTTTGTTTCACATTCTTGTTTGTGTGTGCCATGGTAGATCCCTACCATGTTTAGTCCTCAGAAGGCTGGTTGTACTCTGATATGTGCAGACCCTATGGTCTTGTGCTAATACCCTGACCATTCAATAGTGTTGCCTTCATTGATTAACCAATGGTCTTCCATTGCTTCATTCTTAACTACTCTTCAAATATGATCTACAGGGGTTTTCCTTGATAACTTTGTAGCGGATTGCTCCTCCCATTGGATTGGTTACCTTGATGATTGTTTCCGAATTTCTTCTCCCAGGGTTTGCCCTTGTGGTTCCCATCGTGATACTAATGCTAATCACCAGCCTGGCAGATAGCTGTCCTCTCTGGTAGCCATTGGTTTCATGATCATGATAAGATTTTCCATTAATTGAAGTTACAGTCCATATGTTTTTGATTGATACAGATGACTGAAGTCTCCCAGATTTCCCATGAGGGTGTTTTTTGAGAAGAGGTGGATGTTTTCACAGTTCCATTAGAGACTTGAGTCCATCAGGGTCTTTCCTGGCTTGTCTTGGTGTCTTCACATATTCCGGACAGTAGGATCTTTTTATAGTTTCCTTAGCACTAAAACCAGCCAAGGCTGTATGACCTAATTTGTTATACCGTGGTCAGACGGTAGAATTTTATAGGTTGTGTTTTGTGTACAAAGATGCATGTGGTGATGAGCATGTATCTTGTACAATGTAGCCTATATTGCGAATACTGTTCTCAAGTGGAATTGAACCAGTGACTTGCGGATGGTGGTCTGGAAGTGCACCCACTGCACTATTGACTCATGGTCTTATTATTTTCTTCTTTATTATGTCATATTTTATTTATTTAATTATAGTTTCTTTTATCTTAGTTTATTAATTTATTTTCTTTAAACATGACAATATAGTTGGATGGTTATAACAATTATGTGTGAGTATTAGAGCACATAATATCTATTAGAAGTAAAAAATGTAAATATGGAATAAGGACCCTCAGAGTGTCACCTTATATCACAAGTCACCAGCCCATAAAGTGTCACAGTGATAACAAAATATTTTAGTATCAAGTGACAAAAGGAATTTTTATTGAAAAACAAATAACAAAATTAATTATTTAATTCTTCTTTGTGGGAAGGTGCATCACTTGGAACTTGAGAAGAATTAGAATCATAAGTTGATCTTTGACCCGGATGCAAGGATTGCCAAGCTGGGGAAATGTTTCAGGAAGGAGGACCAATTAAACTCATTTACCACTCACTGATGGCTCTGGAGGAAGGTGAATTTGGAAGAATATTTGCTTGAACTAGTTAGATCTGCAGTTCTTCTACATGGAGACAAAGTGCTTAAATTTCTGAGTATACTGCCAACTGTTAAGGAAGCTTCAAAGCCAATTGTCTTGAGTTTACTTGAAGGAGCGAAGTTATTTGTTGTTGATATTAAACTGTAGCTTCTTGATCACAAAGATAAAGCTACCACAAGGTATCTCCCTTAGCTCTAAATTGCTCATGAAGTATGGAAAGTTCAGTCTAAAGAGAGGTCAATTCTTCTCCATATTTTGAATAATGATAATAAAATAAAGCCTGATCAATGAATTTTATTTTCTCTTGTACCAATATGATACAACTGACCATTGGATTAAAATGTTCAATAGCATGCTCAAGTCTATTGACACAAGGTATTTTTAAGAAAATTGAGATATCGAATATAGGAATTGGTAATAAACCATTCATCAAGCCCATCTATTTAATGTTGAACAGGAACTGATAATTAGTTGAACAAGCCATCATATCAAATCAAATTGGGATGGATTGATCATTAATAGTGCAACCTTAAAATATATTTAAGGAATATCTATATGAAAAAATTCCTATCAGAAATGCCCAAACTCAGCTGCCAACAATCAGCTGCAAGGAAACTGGACTTACTCAAAATGGATATGTTATTTATTTTTGATAAAACTTCAAATCAATATGCACCTCCATATAACCCCATCACCCCATTAAAGGATAGTATCAAAAATACTTTTTTGAAAATCAAGCAACACATGCAACAATCTGATCACATAGCCACTCTTATCAATTTATACTATTTGAAAGAGTAATTGAATACTGTTCAGGACTGCAAACAATTGTAGCAACAGTACCTTTAGGAAAATCTACTTCAAAATTCTTACTACTATTATCACACAGCTAGACACATCTATGAAATCTTTCAAGGCAATTTAAATCAAATTTATCAAACAAAGTTCTTGTCCATGAATTATCTATTTGGGATGACTAATGAAATTTATCAAAATGATTTTATTCCCTATATGAGAAAACTTGACTCAGAGGATTTCACCTTTTAAGAAGGGGAAAGTGTGATAAAATAGCCTCTAATACTATTAGATAATTATTTTTAGTCATGATCTTCATTTTATTTCTATTTTTTTCTATTTATTTATAATTATTTCTTTGATATTCTTTGATATTCTTGTTGGTACTTAATTAACATGATCACTTTATCAAATGTAACACATGATATAACTTACTATAGATCAGAAAGCCCAGGAGACTTAGAAGGCCTAGGAGGTCCAAGTGGCCTATTTTTACAAGTATATAAGCAGTCATAATTTATTCAAAAGTAGGATAAGTTTGTAGATAGCTTTACTTGACTTTGGAAGTTTAAGAATAACTTCACTTTTCTTTTAGGAGATTGAATATTTTCTTTTAATTTTAGGACTAAAGAAATTGTTCTAGTTTTCTTAATTTATTAATAAACATGAATTTCAAGCGAACCATATTTCTTGTAAAACACTGTATAACACTGTTTAAAGAATTTTTGATGAATCTATTCTTGAATATTTCTTTATTATAAACCATTTCTTTAATTTTTTCTTTAGGAATTGTTCTTTTAAAAGCAATTTCACTTGAATACACTGGTCAAATATAAATTTGATTATATTATATGCAATTTTTTATACATTATTTAGCAGGCATAATTTTTATTTGCAGCAAGAATACTAATCAATCAAATATAAAGAAAATATCATCTATTTTTTATAAATATCAGTCTCATATT
The DNA here is from genome assembly GCA_910592055.1 of Acaulospora colombiana. Taxonomy (NCBI): domain Eukaryota; kingdom Fungi; phylum Glomeromycota; class Glomeromycetes; order Diversisporales; family Acaulosporaceae; genus Acaulospora; species Acaulospora colombiana. The sequence goes on from CAJVPT010004053.1 coordinate 10,297, forward strand.
TATCTAGAAATAAAAATTACTACATTAGAATATATTTATTTATTATATAAAGATACAAACATAAGATTATCTACTAGCTTTTTAATGATAAATCCAAAAATATGCTCTATATTATAATTATCAACAATAATCATAAGATCTCCATATTTTTGTATCAAAATGATTCTATTCTTTAATTACATCTATGAGAAAGTTTCACTGAAATATACAGTATAGTGCAAAAAATTTTGGAATATTTTTTATATAATATAGATATGTAAACTTTTTCAAAACAAAAGCAATTTATATGAAATTTTAAATATATAAACAACATAGTCCACACAATATATAAGGTACTTAAAATTATTTGATCATTTTATTTTTATTACAAACTTATCCTTACAATGTCATCTTCTAAAAAAAATACTCAACGACAAACTATATTACATTTGTGAAATAATGAAATTACTTCTGCATATGAAATATATTTCAAAACTGGCATAAACATGTCAACTATCTATTACAATTTCAAAAAATTGAATTCAAAAGACAATAATTCAAGAAAATTAGGTATTGATCATCCTAAAAAGATTATAGCACATGAATTAAGAGCAATTGGTCAATATTTATGTCATAATCCAAGACTTTCCTCAAGAATATTGACAATTAAATTATCAAATATTAATACCAAAGTATCATATTCAACAATTTTAAGACATTTGATCAATTTAGGTTACAAAAATAATTTATCTTTAGAAATACCTATGTTTACTACTGCTCATAAAGAAGCTTGTATTATTTGGACAAAAAAATATCTTGATGATAATTGAAAAAAAAACATTATTTTCTGATGAAACAGCATTTCAACTATTCAGAAATACAATTACTCAATAGTATAAAGATGCAAGACCAGTTAGAAGAATACCTAAAGATCATACTAAAATCTTTGCATAAGGAAGATTTTGTACAAAAGGAAAAACTTCTCTTTTTTGTTTTAAAGAAATTATGAATACAAAATTTTATATCAATATTTTGCAAAATCATAAATAAGAAATTAATAGACTGCTTGGAAACAGTTGGTGCTTTCAACAAGATAATGATCCAAGCATACAAGTAAAATTACTAAAGCATTTTTAAATGAAAATTTTTCTGAAATTATTGATTGGCCTTCTAATATTCTAGATTTAAATCCCATTGAAAATCTTTGAACTATTACTAAAAGAAATATAGAAATGTGATTATCTCAAAATATTTTAGAATTAGAACAATTTATGATAGAATAATGGGATAAAATTTCAAATAAGATTTTAAATAATTTTATAGATTTAATAAAAGAGAGACGTGAATCAATAAATGAAAATAATGGTGAAAGAATTAATTATTAATTATACATTAATATAATCTCTAGATTTTTAGCTTTATTTTGATATATTTTTTATTAATTTCTATGTAATAGTTTTTGAGTAATGAATAAATAAAAAATTCCAAAATTTTTTGTATCATACTGTATATCAAAGAATTTATAGAAAAATAATAAAAAATTATTGGAAAGATATAAATCACAAATCTAAAACAAAAATAATAATGCAACTAAAAAAAAATTAAATAAGATATCAAAAAAACAATAGGTAAATCAAATATAAAAAAGCATTAAAAATCAAATAATCTTAGTAGTCTTTTTAAAATTAGCAATCAAGAAGATAAAATCAAATTAGATAAAAAAATATCAATTAAGATTTGAATTTATTAAATATAAAAAAATTATCAAACTTAACACTTTGTTGAAAAAAGTAAAAATAACTAAAGTATATAAAAATATATGGTTTCTCAGTATGGCTATACAAGAATAAAACAACTGAACTAAAATGACCTAGTCCTTATTAAGTCACATAAGAACCTGGGTTCTATCATAAGTCATTTGTCTACTACAGGTAAATAAAAAATCACTGTCCAAAGAATGTTGAAACTAAGTGTGTCCTGGAAGTAAAGGTTCACACTAGGTGATAAATCTACTCAGATAATATATAAGAAGAAAATCAAGATCAAGAATGTATAAGTTTCTCAGATAGTCAGGAAAAGAAAGAATGTCCTAATCAGGTATTTCTTATTGAGAAGAGGTTTTGAGAAGCAGGTCTTTGGAGAAAGCTAAAAATATTTTTTTCAATTTTTACTTTTTTATTTTTTTATTGTTTATTTAGATATTTTTAGATAACTCTTCTCCTCTTTTTCAACTTATCCTTTTGTAGTTTCCTGTATTCCAGTAACTTGATATGATATATGGTAATGACAACCTACTGGCAATGATATAATGAACTAGAAAGGTTTTTACCCAAAGACACTACAGAGTGAAATATTGTCTCCAAGGCTGAACTTAGAGACTTTAATGCTTAAGATGGGTTAGTTAGATTAGAATAATAGTTTAACTATAGTATGTATTATGCTGCTTGAATAAAAATATAATTATGTTTTCAATTGATTAATAAACTGACAATCTAGCTTGGCTATGAGTACTCAAAAAAAATATATACAAGAATACAACAAAAAATATTATTCAGGATATTAGATAAAAAATCTATATTTATAATATAATATAAAAAATATGTTTTATTCAAAAATCCAAAAGAAATTTAAGATACAATTGGAACATTTAAAACAATTTACCAAAATAAAAAAGCAAAAAAGTTAAAAAAGAATATTAATTATTTGGTAACCAAATTTACTAAAGTAATCAAATCTATTAGATTTGTTAAATCAAATCAATATTTCAGATCTGCTCACTTGGATAATTGTTAGTTAAATATAGATAAGATATGATAATTAAATAAAAAAATTAAATAATGTGTACCATATAAATCACTACTTTGTTTTAATGATTGGATCTACCTTATGAACTAATGAGATATATTTTGCATCACATATTTCATATGATTTAAAAATAGAACCAAAGTAATATAATAGACAAGAACTATAGATAATAATTAAAGAAAAATATAGCTATTAATTAAGGCTAACAATATAAAAAGAGCCAAATTTTTTAAAATCTCTTTCTTGAACAAATACAAATTAAAAAGATCTAAAGATTTCGATAAAAAAAGAAATATTGAAAAAGAAAATAGTAAATAAGATTTAATATACTAAAATATCTCAAGAAATTAAACTTCAAATACTATAAATAATAATTAAATGATGAGAAACAAAAATTATTGAAAAATATTTATAGTGATAGCCTGTAAGCAATAAACTTAATAGCTAAAGGATAATCCAAGGTATTAAGAAAATAATATATCATTTTCTAAGTTATATTTAGAGAAGTTAAACTTTTAAAATAATTGAGCTGTTATAGAAAAATCTTTTAAATTGTATATTAAATTTAAAATATTCAATAAAAATAAGCTGTATTAGCCTGATGCCAGGTTAAAAAAAAAAAAGAATTATTTAAAAACATATTCAAGAAAGAATCTATCAAGGCTAGTTAAAAGAAATTATATAAAAAAAGTTGGAGAAACAAGAAATATTATAGTTTTACTTAAAAACTCTTTCCCGATCACTTGAGGCACAGCAACCTCGACAACAGGAAAATGGCTTCCAACACTAGAAACCCTAAGGTTTCGCAGCTCGAACAACAAAGAGTAGAAAGACAACTAAGAGCAAAAAGAAGGAGCAAGGAAACTGTCTCCCTCCGTAATCAATTATATACCAAGAAGCCCACCAACACACAGACAAAGACAATAACAACTTCGGTAGCAGGTTCCAACAATGATGGCAAGGAATCAGGCCCCCAGGAGGCCTTAACAGAAACAATAACCGGCGCAACAACCATGGACATAGAAACTGAAACC
>CAJVPT010004054.1:0-14114 GCA_910592055.1 Acaulospora colombiana
AAGTTGAATTTGACATATACTTTTAAGTCTATAGATTTGTTTATTGTATATATAACTACTTGATATTGTTCTACAAATTGTGACTTTGTTTTTGAAAGCTTTTCTATATATGTCTGTTAGATCACTGTAAACTTTTTTATTCAAGCATGTATACTATATTCTATACTTTATATAAGGGATTGAAACTCTATTAATAATATATCTGACATATTTTTCGATTAGGCTTTTGTTACTAATTACCTGGATTACTGTTCTAATTTCTGTCTTGAATAAATAAATAGTATCCCAATTGTTATATCCATTTCCTAATCAGATACTCAGAAATCTTGCTTGGTCATATTTGTCTAATTCCTTGACTATTAATTTGTCTTTTACTATATAAACTATAATATATCTGAGTCTGCACTGTTCCAGTTGAAGACTAAAAGAATAGATTTTTCACTATTTATTTATGAATTATTTGTCTAATAGAATTGTCTAATATCTTTCAAAATATATTTCATATCAGCTCTGAATTTAACAATTCAAATAGTATTATTCATATATACTATCACTGCTTATCTTAAATAAAGTTTTTCTTTTAGATATGACTTTTGAAAGGCTAGTATCTATTCTTCTTTCATCATGTATTCTTAGTTTGGGTTTCCTTGTATTTTGCATAATAATAGATTATAGAAAATCTTTCAAAAAAATTAACAAACTTTTTTCCATTCACCTGTGGTACAGCAACATCTTAAGGTATAATAAAAAAGTAAAAAGATGGAAAAATTCAAATAATAACAATATATAAACAGTAGACCAAATTACAATGATGAGAAGCTTAGCAAGGATACAATAGCCCCATAATAGACAAAAAGACATCCACTTTTAACAAGAAACCCAATGATAACAAAAAAACAATAACCATTTACACTTCACCTTCAGTCCAACAAACGTCCACCAATATAAATAACAACCTTGAAAGAAACAAACAGGTGAACAAGAATATTGTTTCAGAAAACTGTAAACCCAACCAGGCAAGCAATATATGGAGTGAACAAGTCAAACTTGAACAAAGTCAGGAAGGAACTCTCAATATGAACATACTGAAGGAGCCCACTAGTACTCTCCACCCTACAGTCAGAATAGATGACTTTGATATAGAGATGAATTGCAATAAAGAATCGAAGATGACTTAAACACTTGGTAGAAAGTTAGCATAAACAAATGCAAAGGCAAGGAAATCCACATATAATTCTTAGATATCAAACTCTAATCAAGATTTCTTTTAACTATTAGACAAAATATGGTAGAAAATAAATTAAATTGGGTATTAAAGCAGCAAAGCTATCTGAACAAACAATTTATCAGAAGATCATCCATATTATCAAGACACTCAACTCTCTGGAAGATCTCCTTCTTATTTAACATAAATACATCAATGAAGAAGATTATATCATTACTATTTTTGAGAACCAACAGGCTACAGATAATACAAGCAACATGACCTTATCTGAAACTAACAACAGCAGACTAACTCACATACAAAAAACAATCAGCAAACTTAATAAAGAAAATAGTATCAGGGCCTAGAATATTCTCCTAAACACTAGACTTATAGATATGTAACAAATATTCACCAAATTCATACAGATTACCAATATCAAAATGATGACTCAACAAATATAACAGATTGCAACAATTATATTCACATAACAGGAAGATAAGATCAAGTTACTCTCCAAATGGTACATCCCCATCAAAGTCGACTCAATCAGTATCTTCAATGCCTATTGGACTTAGATTAGATGAAATATAGGAGCAAATACTCTCTCAAACTCACGAACCTCCCACTCAATACAACAACTTTTGACTTGAGACACATCTGTCAAAAATTACAAGCAAAGATATGCTATATTTCCTGACTCATGTTATACAAATCTAGAAAATATACTGTTCTCAACTTTGAAGATAAAGAAACACTTTATACAACCTTGATACAATAATTCAATTTGAGGGAGACCATTATCAAAATGAAAAACATTTAGATCAAGCTTTATATCATATGTGATAGCTCTTAATATCTCGTCACCAACTGTACTATCAAGAAATAAAGAGAACAATGGAAAGAATACAATCATAAGCAAGCAGAAAGATTTGGAAAACTCTACAATCACTTCAGACCAGCTGGCTCTTTCAAAATCTGCAAACTCATTTATACCACACTAAAACAAGACATAACATCTCCAGGATCATATGCTACAGCAATTAAAGACAGAGGTATCAAATGCTCCAACACATACCAACAATCTAATTTCTCCTGAACAGAAAATTTCAAAGATATTATAGCCATACTAACATAGATCTAGGAAGAACTCAAAGCTATTAAAGAAATACTCAATGATCTCAACAATAAAATTGACAACCTCAAACAATACTGCTTCAATAAGATAGAAGACATGGAGAAATATACAAGCTAAAGTAATCAGGAAGCAAATAAAGAAATGTCCAAGTAGGACAACATCACTGATATTTAATATAATAACAATAACTATATAGCTCAATTGGCTATATGGATAGAACCATGAATGCACTAGTGTCCATTATCACAAGTATGATTCCTAACAATAAACAATCCAACATCTCCAACTTCCCCAATAATGGGTAACATACAAAGTGACAAAACTGACCCTCATATTGGAAACAATTAAATAAATAAAAACTTATTAATCATTGACATAAACAAAATACAGAAAACTAATATAAATCTATCAATATACTATCCTTCCTTAACAGCAACAAATACATATTCAACCTACATAACAGAATATAGATAGACTCAAAACTATGAATGCATCACTGAATCAAAACCATATATTATGGTAGCAATTTGTAATTGTTAAGGCCTCACTGACATGATAAAATAAATAACATGGATAGACTCATAGTCGAAAGTTAATTGGAACATAAATAGAATTAGTAAAATAGTGAACAGGTAGAGGACAAAGAAATATGCAACATAGTGGGAGAGTGAATTCAGAGGCATCAAAATCAGTATCATTATTAAAAGACCATTAGTAGACAGAATTATTCAAATCAAAAGAAGCTAGGCAAGCTAATTAGTATTAATATAGTATTTCCTAATAAACAATATATCCATATCATTAGATTCTACTCTCCAGTATAGCCAGGACCAAAAAGAGGTATATCCAAGAATAGATCATCAAATAGATAAAGTAGAACAACCATGATAACTGGCATGTAATACTAGAAGATGATTTTAACACAACTCCATTACAGACTATTGATCACCTTCATTCAAAACAAAAGATAATCATATGCAAAAAGAATAGTTTTTTTATAACAATTTAAGACCTAGGCTTTATAGACATATTTTGATACATAAATTCTAGAGCAAAGGAATTTATATAGATCAGTAAAAATGCTGGTAGTCACATTAACAAGCTCAAGAACCATCTGAAATATTAATGATACCTACATAACTAACAATAATTATATCAAGACCAATCATCATATACAAATCACAACAATAGAAACATGGTAACTCAATAAAGAGGAAAGTAAACATTATTGACTTTACAACAATATGAGGTACCTATAGCAGGTCACCTCCGAAGAACAATAGAAAAAGTTTACAAAGCTTATAAATGAGCTTATAAAAATTAACAAAAACATATTAGTCAGTGAAAAACAAGATCCAAACAGAATGTAAAATATATTCAGACAGAGTATTCTAATGGCAGCAAAGTACTGTTTAAATACTTTCAAAGAGAAAAAGAAAAACAAACCAAAAAATATCAGCCAACCTAAATCAAAACTCATCCTTTTCTTTAGAAAATATCACAAAGCAATTATCAAGGTCACATCAGTAGGAATAGAAGGGGCAACTGAGGAAATAACTTCTTCTCACCCAGAAAAAAAGATTATCACTTTATGGACTGGATCAAACGACACAAAAAAAATCACAAAAATGATCAAGGCTATCACACTTGTATAGTCCAAAGCAAAAAAATAGATATATAGAAAGTCATCAAAGTGAATATACTCAAATGTAACACCAGATGAAACAATCTATTCTGCTCAAACAAAAAAGTTATAATTTACTTCCTACTAAATAATCCAAAGAAAAGTATAATTATATTCAGATTAATCAAAGATGGACACAATATAAAAACTCTTATCAAGGACCCAAATACAATAAATAAAAAATTAAACAACACTTCGAACAATGGATCCAAAAAACTATTAACTACTGTCATGGGCTATCCCGGCGAGTTCGTCACTAATCCGTAGTGCTTACATAATCCAGACTTCTCAAGAATATTCACAAACAATACAAAGAAGAGAACGTCTCCTATAAAGAACACTTAAGGAAGGCAGAGGCATGGTGATTGACTTGGTCAAAGGTAAGTGTCTCTTTATTGCATTCTATTTCTTTGGTATATTACTAACTCTTATCTCTATTCTCAATGAGGGCTGTTTTCCTAACACATTCAACTCTCTTCTCAAGGAGGGCTGTTTTTTTAACACATTCAGCTCTATTCTCAAGGAAGGCTGTTTTCCTAATACATTTAGCTCTGCCTTTTCGTCATACATTGGAAGCTATTTATACTTTTCTAACTAACAATGGGCTATCTACTTTATAATTGGCTATACTAACCCTAAGCTTTGCTAAACTTTCCATACTTTTTCAGATACACATAGTTCCCTTATCAGTACCCGAGCCTTATCTATAGTTTCTTACCTTGCAACACTCAATCTTTCATACCAGACTTTCGGGTTTTTGGATTCTAGACCATTACACGTAAATCGCGTCACCCACGTGACCCATAATACTACAAGACAGCAGATACAATTTGGGAGCCAGAATATGAGCTGAAAACATATATCAAACAAGAATGGTATAACCCAGCAATCAAGTTATTTACAACAGAAGAAATTGAATAAACTATCAACAACACTAGCCACAAATCAGCTTCTGACTCTTCACAGATCCAATACATCACATACAAACATTTTAGCCAAAAAATACTAGAATACATTATACTTCTTTTCAACATAATTCTCAATACAGTGACTATCCTAACTGAATAAAAAAAAGGTATGATATATTCTATTCCAAAGCCTAAAGACTGGCAGCATGACATTAATATCACATAAACCATCACTTTACTTGAAGTCATAAAGTAAATCTTCACCAAAATATTAGCAAATAGACTCTTCAACATACCCATTAAATATAGCATCCTTTTTGAATACAACTAGGCAGTCCTTCCTAGATACAATATACACAAGAGAACCTATAACAATCCTGAATCAAATCCTAGAGGATATTAAAAAAAACACAAGCCCTGCTATATTCACTTTTAAGACATAAGCAAAGTACTATATATAATACAGTTAATACACATAAATTCAATCAAGCACTACAGCATATCAAAGTTTTCAACAAAATTATGAATATTATTGGCAATTGTTTTTCTGATCACTACAACACAGTCATCACCCATTATAGAAATATAAATGCATACCCAATTCACAATAACATTGATTAAGGAAACATAATCTCATCTCTTTTATGATATATCTATTATAACTCTTTAATATCTACCATTAGCAACTGCAGAGGATACATAATCCAAAATTATAAAACACACATCGACATAAAAAGCAGTATTAAGATAAACATTGCAGTTACTGCATACATGGATAACACTATCTTTATCACACAAAATAAAGAGAACTTGAAAAAAATAACCAGATTGAGCACCTCTTTCTATAATCTCAATGGTATTAAGGTTAACCTCCACAAGTCCAACTACTAATAATTAATACTTCAAAACAATCGATTACTATTAACAATACCAAAATCTAGCCAGTTATCTACAATTTAGCCATTAGAGTCCTAGGAGTTTGGCATAAGGAAAAAAGTGGAAAACAATATCAAAGACACTTAATCAAGAAAAAAGTTATTGTCATATTCAATACTTTATCAAAAAAGCAAATCACAGATAAAATGCACAGATATATTATCAATTATATGTTATTTCCATTCATTAATACTTGCTGACAAACCTTATGCTCATCAGGAAATAAACTGAACAAATTACTACTAAAATTCAATGATACTTTAAGCACTAAACCCACTTAGCCATAACTGTATTTAATGTAATAATTTACCTTAACACAATCTATAGGATAATAGACCTATATAATAGACAACTACAAAAACAAACCATATCCTTAAAAGAACTATATTATAGTTAGAATGATGTTGAATAAATTATCTGATCTCAAATATAACAACTATAGTGGATGGCATGACAAAAGAAAGATATTTTGAGCCATCTATCAAGAATTCTTCCACAAAAAACCAACTTCCTCCATGATACCCCTGTAACCTATAGATTAATAATATCTGTATAAATAGATTTGTTATCATTGAAAAGAAAACAGCCAACCTTTATCACATTGAAGATTTCTGTGACACTGAATGGTATAACTCATATTATTTCTTATTTCAGAAACATAATATACAATGGATTGAATAAACAATCAATACTTATATGACCAAAGCAATTGAGTGGCATTAAGTAAAGGCTTTGTACAGCAAAATCAACAAGAGAAAAGAATCAAATTGATAAAAGATGTACAAAAATCACATTAACAACTTTATCAGTACATTCAAACAAAAGAATTGTCTCAACTATCTAGCTCAAATTGAGATACATATAGATCCAATAAAGAAGACTAGTTTGTATATATACCAATACCATAAGAGATAGTTCTGAAAAAACACATCAACTATAATGACAACAACATTAAGCTTAGATACTATATCACTACACAGGAGTCACCTATCCTAAATTGTCCTGGTTGTCAACTTACAATTCTAAGGACAAGAAAGAACAATTCTGCTATATCGAGTCAAGTATAAACAACATAGAAAGAGTACTGTTCATCAAAACAACAAAGTTCACAAACTTCTAAGAAGACAAAGCCAAACTGTGGCTTCAAGTATTACTATCCAGCATTAAAAGATGGTACAATAAACTCAATAGTACCTTCGAGTATGTCGAAATAACAGAGGCATCCAACCACCTAGCTTTACTATATAAGTTTATTACTTTTTCAAGTGATACTGCACAAAAACTTAGAATTATTATATATCAATCAAAGAAACATCATCATATCACTATATATACAGATAGTATTTACAAACTTAAACAAAACACAATCCAGGGAGGAGTAGATATAATTTTAAAAATACAGACAAATGAAGTCATCAAATTAGGAATACCATTAAGGGCCAACTATTAATTGACTAATGTGAAATTATCATAGCAACAATTGCCATAGAACTCTGCAATAAAGGAACTTATATATCCTTAAATATAGACTTGACTAATCTTATCACAAACTACAAATTAGTATAGGATAGACATATCAAGAAGACAAAATAAACAATACTTTTTAACTTAGTACAATTGGTACAAGACAATTCTATCGCAATCAAATGGACTCATAGCAAAAAGAATAACAAAGATCCTCTATTGATTGAGACTGATCAAATAGCAAAGGAAACCAGCAAATCACTATAACCTTTATTAGAAGGCACTATAATAATCTTTAACACAGATTCAAATCTCATTAGCTTTAACTTCAGAGGTTATTAAATCACTTAAAATTTATAAAAAAATACTCAAAGCAATCAATCAAGCCAAACACATATATGAGTAAACAAAGCTTATCTGAAACAAATAAATACTTGCACATTTCAAAAACGAGATCAACTAGACTATCTTTGAATAGCTACATCCCTCCAAGATCTTCAGTAACAACATAGACATTATAGATCACAAGATTCGCACTTTTGCAATCAAACTTTGGAACCAAGAACTTCCTATCATGAACAGGCTGCACAACTGCCACCTTACTATCTATAAGATTCCTAAATATTTTCTATACACAATCTACTAAGACAACTTATATTCATTTATATACTCTATTTACCAATTGAATATCAAATAGATAATTGTCAACACTATTTATAAAGAAATAGCTATCAAAAAAGAGAGCAAATTTTGTCATAACATAAATCAAGAAATCGTAAGCTTTCTTAACAAGTCAAATATCTGATATATAGTCATTAGAATAAGAATCATTAAAAGCCTAATCTCACTTACCATACAATATATAAAAATAAACAAACCAATTTTAACCATAAGAGGTATTATAAACAGCATTCATTTCATTATATATAGTATATGGAGTGAAAGATATTTTCATTTTCACACATGAGAAGCATTACAAGACATCAATCAATAGAAGAAGTGCAATAGTATAAACAAGAAGAATAAGAACAACAACAATAACAAAAGATCAAATGACATTAATCAGGAAATACTGTTTGACCTTCCAACTACAATTATTAAAGAAACACATAACATTTTCACTATCTTCAACAAAGCATACTAATGGAACCTAGATATGTTAGCTCTTCTATCAAGGAACAACAAGTCACAAGAGTATCAGATACAATTGACTTTTTTGTAAAATCTTGTAAATAGATACAGAGAAAAGTAGTTAACAAAATAGCTTTGTAAATTCAAGTACCTGTAATACAAAAAAAATAAAATAAAATAGGCTTGAGCATACTTAAAAAAAAAAAAAAAAATCTTTCAAAATAGAGGTATGATTGTTTCTCCTTGATCTATTCCATCACTAGCTATAATTAGATCTGAAAGTTCTGTTGAAAAAATTGTTCTGTATTTTTTGTTTTCAAAGAAATCTATAATTAATTATTTACTAATAGCCGAAATACAGATTCTATTTATAGGTCTTTCAAATATTTTAAGGCTAATCATATCATATGTTTTAGCTATATCCTGAAAGAAACTCCATAGTTTTTTTTTTTTTTCTGATTTCTTTACAGATATTGTTTAGAAGTTAAATAAATTTAGCTATACTTTCTTCTTGTATATTAGTAAAATTAGGTTCTATAGAATTTTATACTTTTTATATATACTGGCAAGTCTATTGGTCAATATTTTAATGAAGTATTTTATTGTTGTCTCTAGTAATATTATGGATCTTGTATTGCTTTAAAATTACTCATTACAATATAATACCAGTTTTTATAATTATATTATTTAATTTATTTAATTATTTATATTTATATTTGTTTTCTTTCAGTTTTTAAATATACACTTACCTGATAAAAGTATCTGATCATATGAAGATCACTACTTCAAGGATTAAACTTTGCCTATAAATAACTTTAAATTTAATATATAAAAATAAATTAAAATTTTTTTCTACATAGTCACAAACTTGACTATATATACAAAGCTCAACTTATTATTAATAAAAACTATTAGAAGTATTATTATAATTATTATAAATTCAACTCTTATAAAAGAGACCAATTATTTATTCTTATTTAAAATTTATTTTTTTTTTTACTTTTTTTATTTAGATTCAAGTAGTTCATATTTTCATTTCTTCTTTTCCATAATTAATAAATTATTATCAAAGTAAAAGATTGGTTTTTTTTTTGGATTCAAGATTATATTGGAGCATTTTATTAGGTGATTTTAATATACTTTTTTTTTTGTATTTTTCTTGATAATAATTTCTTTCCAGGTTTCAATATTTATATAATTTATTTTATTATTTTGATTTGAAAAAGAGTTTTTATCATTGTAAATTGTTTCTTTGATCTTTTTTTTTCAGTATTGTCTTAGGATTAAGAATTTTTAGTTCTTGTATTTTACTAGTGGATTTTATTATATTTGGATATAATACTAATATATTTCTTCTATAACTTTGTTTATAATGTAATTATTGTTCTATATTATATTTTTTGAATATTTAAGACATTTTTACAAGTTAGTTTCTAAATTATTATTAAAATAGTTCATTATTACTTTGTGCTTTTCTTTTTCTTTTTTCAAGTTATTTAATTTCTTTAACTTTTTATCACTATTCACAATTTTTTATCACTTATCTTAATTAGATTTTATTTTGAAGTATTCTGATTTACATTTTGTTTAGTTTTCTTTTCATAATCTTATAGGCTGCTTTAACTATTCTCTTGAAAGATTTTTAGCTATAGTCTAGAATTATTCTAAAATAGATCATTTGCTTATATTTTGTAAGAGCTAAATTATTCTATAGTCTTTTATTTTAATTAATTATCTAATTCAGATATATTAATTTATTGTTTCTAAGTAATAATATAGATTTTTTATATTTTTCTAATATAAAATTTTTCTAATCAAACTATTTTTTTTATTTCATCAAAGACATCTTATTATTTTCAACTTTGAAAAGTTATTTCCATGTTTTTGCCAATTTTATCACTTGAAATGTAAAGTTATCTTTATTTGATAAGTAATTTAGTAATTTGCAAATCAATAGATTAAGTAGTTTCTAATTTTTTATTTGTGCTTGTTAGAGTCTAATAATTGTTATAATTTCTGTTAATTCTGAATTATTTAGTTTGTACATAGTCTTTATTATTTGATTTTCTCATTATAATATTCAAATACTTTTCAAGTTATAAATCTTTAAATAGTGAATTATATTATTAAACATGAATCCATATAAAGTTTTCTTATTTTGAAAAGTTTTTTATATATTGTTATCAAAGTGTTACATATTTTCTAGAATAGTATACTATACAGCATTATAATTCTATTTTAAGTATCAATACTTTATTTAGAATATAAAAAGCTTATTTATCTATTTTTCTTTTGTTTTTAAGAGCTTTAGATACTAAGTTTTAGTATTAAGTTTTTTTCTTTGAACACCTATTCTTTAAGCTTAATTATAGTTTTTTGATTGCCTGTCCAAATTCCTAGAAATTTGACTTTTTTTGCTCTATCAAGCTCTTTAATCAACTCTTTTTCAGTATCTTTTTGGACTTTTTTTGAATAGTAATTAGGATTTTGATAATTATTAAGACTAATTTCTTGCTATTAATTTGAAGCCATTGGCTTTATAAAATATTCTTATAGTTTTTAGAATTTTTTTTATATCTTTCTTAGATTTAGTTATCTATATTATATCATTTATAAAAGCTACAATTGTATATTTAATTTTAATTTTTTTATAGTATATCTTTTAGATCAGGATTTTAGCAACTAATATTTTGTATCTTTTTTGTATATTATTTTGAATTTTGTAAAGAAAAGGATTATAGAAGATTTCTTATAGTAGAAATAAGTTTTTCCTTGATCAATTCCATTATCTACTATTATTAATTCTGTAAATTTATTTTTAAATATAATCTAAAATTCTCTATATTAAAACAGGTTCATTATACTCTTTATAAAATCTTCTGAAACTTTGATTTTTTTTATTACTTTTACTAATTTTTTTAAATTAATGGTATTATATATTTTTGCTGTATTTTTAAAAAATACCCCAAATTTTTTTTTGTTTTGTCTAGTATCTTTATAAATATTATTAAAAATCTGAATTGATTTTTCTATACTTTTTTCTGGCACCTTGTATAATAAGATTTTTTTTTTGAAGTACCATAACAGGCCCACTTTATTAGATATGAAAGAATACATATTACTTTAAATTACAAAGCTATTTTGTGATCTATTTTCTCTGTGTTATTCCCTTTTATCTTCTAAGAAAGCCAGTTTGTTGGATGAACCCCTATGGCTTGTTGTCTTTTATGAAGAAAACTAATATGCCTAGGCTCCGCTAGTATGCTTTGAATATATGTCGAAAATGGAAATATTTTTGTTGATAATATTAGTAATTAGATTTGTGTTTATTTCCATTGCTGTCTCCTATATGTACTATTGTTGAACTTTTTTCCATTTCCATTTTTTCTTTTCTGATATGATACAGTTGATTTCATTGTTTAGTTTCTATTTGTAGAAGTGATAGCATCTGTTTTGCCATATATTGAAAGTGATGAAACAGGTGTATCTAATTATGCCCTGAACAGTCTCTTCTAGTTTATTTCCCTTTAGCTATAAAGTGATGAGTTGAGTGATATTTCTTGTAATTCCGCCTCTTATAATAAAGTACCAGGCATTGTGTTTATTCGCATTTTCAATGATTTCAGCTTCGATGTTTAATCTTGAGGGTCTTTCCATTCTTGCTGAAATTTCTCTACTAATTGTGTTGACGATAAGGTCTTTGACATCTAGTCCATGTACTTTACATAAGAAAAGATTGTTTTGATCCTTTGTGTCTTGATATCTAAAGCATTTGCTTGTGGTATATATGCTTGGATAAAGTTTGTACAGTGTTGTTATTGTAGAAAATTCTTTGTTCCAGAGTTTGGATAAATATGTACGCAGTCTTTGGTCCTAAGGATTGTAGGGTAAAGAGTTGGGTTGAGGTTTCAGATTGAAATTTTCCCAGTCTATCTATTTTCTTTAGTCACCTGTTAGGTCTGAATTGTGATTGGGTGTATTCCAAGCTATTGTTTGTTTGATTTGTTATATAGTATCTATGGCTTTTCTTATATTCTGTATAACTTTGGTATTATGGATTTTGTATATTAACAAGTTTGTATTGCAAGAATATTCTGTTAGTATAGTGGTGTGTGTTGCATTGTGCTCTTTGAGACACTTTTTGACAAGTTGATTTGTCCGTTTGTGATTTGTTGGAGTGTTCTCTGCCATTACTGTGTACCATGTAATGTTAAATCATCTTTGTTAAATTGTGTAAAGGATGTGATTAGTGATTCTAAGGTATTTGCACTTTTTAGTGCTGCAGATAGTTACTTGCTGGATCTTATTAATGGCAATAATTGAATCAAAGTAAATATGGCAGGATATATAGTGTTTAATAAGGTAAAGGGTTATAGTAATAGTCAGGAGCTCTGACAGGTTACTGGAATCCTTGGTTTCAATTTGTAGTGAAACTTCCAGTATTGTGTTGTTCTCATCTTGCAGAATGAGCTCTGTACCAACATGATTAGGATCTAGTAGTGGATTGTATGCTCCATCACAGTATATATTGATGCTGGATAAGGGGGAAAAGTTGTTACAAATTTTTTTGATTTGATCCGAAGTTTTTTTTATTAGTTTGATGAGCTTGTTAAGCGGAAGAATATGCTTTGGCAGTGGATCTATTTCTACTGCTTCAATAGATTGGTTTGAATGCATCCACTATCTGCTTATACTGCTGGAAGATATTTGTGTTCGTAGCATTTTTGGTTTATTGTTTGATAATGATGAGCAGGTAATAAAGACTACTAGTATTTTTGCTAAATTTGTATTAGCCACTTTGATGAAACATTTGTCACTCTTGCTGTCGGTTATATTTATATTCTCACATCCTGTGCAGATAGATAGTGGCAAATTGTTAAAGTATCAGTAGATTTTATTTTGATGTGTGTTCTGTCATTACTAGTTCTTTTTCATGATAATCCTGTTATTGAGAACGATAGTGTATCATGCTAAGGTGCTTGTGCTGATAGTTGCAAGTTTGATCTGAGCAAAGGTGTTAAGATTGTTGAAGTTGTTAGGGTCTTGAAGAAAATTATTTGCGATCGTTATGAGTTGCAATATTAGAATGGCTCTTTTCTTCTGATAGTTTTTTTGTTTAGACTGCCAATCTAGTGCCAGAGTAATGATCGTATTTTGTACGTACTGATTACTTGTTCGATACATTTGATTCTGTGGTGTCGTAATGATGTTCTGTGCTTAGAGTACTATTGTTGATCTGTGATTTGACTGATATTATAGAGTTCTTCTTGATTCTCTTGCTTCTCATGGGATATGACTGTTATTTTATTTTATTGTAAATTGTGAAGAATGTTGTGATAAAAGTTGTGACTTTTTTTAAAAATGTTGGGGCAGTGTTTTAGAATACTATCTTTTTGCCAAGCATGCCATTGGAGATTTTGTAATCTATTTTAACATATGTATCCCACTATGAATGGACTGTTGTGAAGGTCTTAGAGATCGCTAGTATGCTTTTGGAGTTGCCTTGTTACTATTCTGTGAACTGTATATTAAGTTTTGAGATATAATATAGAGTCTAGTGGAACTGTGCAAGATTAGCTTTGTACTTCATGCTATGTCTAATTCTTCTATCAATTTTTTCCACTTTTGTTAATAAGAGAACTAAATCAT
>CAJVPT010004055.1:0-14111 GCA_910592055.1 Acaulospora colombiana
TTAGCTTTAGCATTTCATTTAATATGTACAGCTTACAAATGTTTAATAAAGCACATTTAACTAACCTGACAGAGGGTTTAAAAAAAAAAAAAAAAAAAAGAGATGTATGAGATAAATTTATAGTCAATTAGAATAAAGATTAATTAATATTAGACATTTTGATAATTTTACTGATTGTAAAAAGTTACTATAAGTTTGAAAGATTTGAAGTTTTGAAGTAAGTAAATATTGTACTGATGAGATACTTAAAAGTATAGTCATTTGCCTTAACTTATAATTGGAAAATCTTGATGTGAGAAGAAATTCACAAACTATATTAAAATCTCAAATCTGAAAACAGATTAGAGCAAATACAATAGTCTGATAATTAAATTATTCTATAAAATTGTTTTAGAAAAAATTAAGAGAGTATTGTGTAGTTTTTTTTAATAGACTAGATAGTTTTTTTTTTTTTGAGTACCTGTAGTCAGGCTATATTGTTAGTTTATTAATTAATTGAAAACATAAGTATATTTTCATTTAAGTAGCACAATATATACTATAGCCAAACTATTATTCTAATCTAACTAACTCCTCATAAGCATAAAGGTCTCTAAGTTTGGTCTTGAAGACAATATTTGCTTTACAATGTCTTTGGATGAAAACCCTTCTAGTCCATTGCATCATTGCCAGCAGTTTATTACTATCATATGTTTGATCAAGCTGCTGAATACAGGAAACTATAAAAGGATGGGTTGAAAAAGAGAAGAGGAATATCTAAAAATATCTAAGCAGACAACAAAAAAATGAAAGAGTAAAATTGAAAAAAAAAAATATATCCAGCTTTCTCCAAAGATTTACTTCTCAAGACCTTTTCTTAATAAGAAATGCTCAATTGGGATATCCTTTATTTTCCTAACTATCTGATAAACTTATTCATTCTTGATCTTGATTTTCTTCTTGTATATCATTTGAGAAAATTTATCACCTAGTAGTAGCCTTTACTTTCAGAACACACTTGGTTCCAACCTTCTTTAAGCAGTGATTTTTTATTTACTTGTGATAGAGAGATGACTTATGATGGATCTCAAGTTCTTATTTAATCTAATAATGACTAGGTCAATTGTTTCAATGTAATACCTTCCAGTAGCCACACCTAATTAAAGAAATTTTATTGGTATATATCTTCCATTACCCAAAAATCAGATTTCTCAATAATTCTTTTGCCTTGTAATAGTAAAAGAATCTTAAGAGTGATAGGAATCCTTGTCAATTGTGATATTCTTTAACAACTTTTGAGGAAATACATTCTTAACTGTAACCAAAGAGTTAAAGCTTAGCATGGACTAAAAACTATTTAATCTTATTTCCTAACTGGAATAAAAAGGAGACTTTGGTCTTGAACTTTGCTTAACTGGAATGATAGGAGAGAAAGACCTCAGCTTGAACAAAAGTAACTTTTTATCACCTGGGGACTTGTTGCTTGTATCTTATTGGCCTCATGGAACTTAATTCATAGTGTTATGGGTCACGTGGATGATGTGATTTACGTGTAACAGTCTAGAATTCAAAAACCCGAAAGTCTGATATGAAAGATTGAGTGTTGCAAAGTAAAAAACTATAGATAAGGCTCGGGTACTAATAAGGGAACTATGTGTATCTAAAAAAGTATGGAAAGTTTAACAAAACTTAGGATTAGTATAACCGATTATACAGTAGATAGCCCATTGTTAGTTAAAAAAGTATAAATAGCTACCAATGTATGCCAAAAAGGCAGAGTTGAATATGTTAAAGAAACAGTCCTCATTGAGAATAGAGATAAAAATTAGTGAGATACCAAAGAAACAGAATGCAATAAAGAGACACTTACCTTCAGCCAAGTCAATCACCACGCCTTTGCCTTCCCTAAGTGTTCTTTATAGGAGGCGTTCTCTTCTTTGTAAGTATTTGTGAGACATCTAGGTTATGTGAGGTGCTACGGTTTAGCAACGGACTCACCAAATTAGTCCATGACAATAGGTTAACCCAATTGAAGGAATGAGTGAACACGGAATATCAATTAACTCTTTCTATTATCAATGATATCATCAGAACATGTGAGGTAATCAATAGGAGCTTGTTTATATTCAGTTATTAACATGTTTTGTGTCAACCAATTAGATGCCAGGTGACATTGTGCTACTAAAAATTCAGAATCAAATTGAAGTAGACAAAATTTTTCAAGAAAATTGTGAAAAACAGTAGACACTTTAAAAGGTACAAGATAATATGTGAGAAAGTGAATAATAAGCCTTTCCTTATCAACAAAATCTCTATTTCTTGTCATTTCTAGCTCTGTAAGGTAACACTCTACTTGTTAGTCCTTTTACTTCCTAGAACCTTCTTGTCCTTGGTAGAGGAAGCATGTACTTGAGTTTTTTTAGATCACTAGAAACTTAAGTTTTTATTCAATGGAGTTTATAAACAAGTAAAGGAGGGTAGAAGAGATATATAAAGATAAGCTTTAAGGTGTTTTAATAAAAGTATAAAGACTTTATTAGCAAAGAAATATAAAACTTCTTGTGAACATCTTTTTTGTGTGTGGTCAGAGGATCAGCAGAAAAAATTTTTTAATAAACTAGTTAATATATATATCATATATTATATATACAGTATATATATATATTTTTTTAATTTGCTATCAAGCTGATATGACTTATCTTTATTATGTATTTTTAAAATTATTATATAATTTAAAAGATTTTTATATGACAGTTCACCTGTCTTAGAAGTTTAACTTCTTTAAATACAACTTAGGAGATGATATTTTGTTTTTTTAATAACTTAGATTATTCTTTAACTATCAAGTTTATTATTTACAGGTCATTACTATAAATCACTTCAAATTTTAAATGGCAAATTAAATACCTAACCACTTTTTTCCTTTCACTATCCATTTTTCAATAATCTCCTCAAGGTTTATACCTTTAAATTGTTTTTCATGTAATATCTTATCTGATAGAGGACTATTCTTTTCTTCTGGACTTTTGTGTTTTCAAACTTGTTTTTTAAAACTCGATATTGTTTAGATTTCCTATCAATACCCAAAGTTTTTTTCCATTGAATTACTGGTTTGTAGCATTTGTTCCAAATATTTTTCTTAAAATTCTTTTACATTCATTGATACAATCTTCCTATAGCTTTTTTTGTAATAAGTAACTTTATCTTGTAATATAATTTAAGGAAGTCTTCAATATCTTTCATTTTATCTTTATACATATATCCACATATTATTTTAAAAAGACTCTGTTTCTATTGCTGTATCTTATTGAGTCATATATTAACTACTTGATATATAGCTTTTTAATCTTTATCCTTGATCTTCACTTAATTGATAATATATTGAACCAATTTTCTACTCACTTCTTTCTAGATGTCTAATCTTTTAAAGCTTGTTACTAAATACAAGAACAGATTATCAATTGTTTTTTTATAAGTGTCACATCCAATACAAGTGGTTGATTTATAAACTTGTGGTTTTTGCTTCTTAAGTATCTGTAATATAAAAGTTTATTATAAGTGAGATTCATCAAAAAACTTTTGTCCTTATTATTATTAAAGGATATATATAATTTATGATATATATTAAACTGGCTTCAAAAACTATCTAATTAATTTTGATTTTTACTTTACTTTATTTATTTTGAATCCATCTTTTATTACTCTAGTTTAGACTAATTTTTTTTTTATTTCATCATTTAATGAACTCTAGATACCAATGTCAATAGTCAGGCCTTTTCATATAACTATAGAAAAAAATGCATTTATTTCTGATGTGTACTGCTATTCTATTAGATTTTCTTTTCTAGCTAATTTTGCTAGTATATCTGTCATATTGTTAAAATAATTTTCTTTATGTGCATGGACTTTTTTCAGTATTAAAGTAAGACCTTTTTTCTTAACTAGATTTCTTATCTTTGTTAAAAATGACTAGTTAGCTATTTTTATTCATTTTCTAAATAATATAATTAGTTTTAACCATAGAGTATTCCATATTCTAATAGTTACTTTGTAGTCTATAAAAATAGTGACGTTGGTATCTTAAGATAGAGTGTGGAGTACTATCAATATTGTTAGTATTTCTATTCTTGCTACTGAAGGCTATAGCAATCTTCTTGCTGTGAATTGATTAACAATAATATTGTCTTGAGTTTGAATTCAAGCAAAATTTATCTAATACTTTATTTTAATATCTTCTGTTTCTTCTTAAAGAACCCATCAGTATAAAAAGTAAAGTTTTTATATCTATTGTTTTGATTAAATTTAAAAGTATTAGTAAGTTCTCAAATATATTTTTTTGAGTAAATCACCTGCTTTATTAATGAAATATACTAGTTCTTCATTACTACTTCTTTATATATTATTGCTATATTTTAGGTGTCAGGTCTATATTGTTTTAAATTATCAGATATTCAATCTATTGGATTGTGTGAAAGCAGTAGTAATTTTTTTATCTGTGTGCTTTTTGCCTTGTTGAATTAAGACAAGAGATATATTTCTAAAGGTAAAATTATTATTATTAGCTTAGATAGATCTGGATAACATAGGATCAAATTATTAGTATAATTATAACTGAGCTGATATAGTATAAAAATCATATTTTCTTGAGTTTTCTTGACTTTTCCTATCATATTTCTTGATAGATTGGTAATAAGTCTTTCTTTTGTCCAATATATTTGATAATTGTTTTGTTCAAATTTTATAATTATACCATTCTAAATTTCTGAGTGGGCTTCTGAGCAAGCCTTGTTTTTATGTAACCTAAGAAATAACTTGCTTATACCATCTTGGGATATAACCTTTTCTATTTTCAAAAAATATTTGAACTGCTTTCCATTCTTTAATTGTTTCTATAGTTGAGTTAATTAATTGATCCAAGAACATTATATTATATTTCTTAAGGAATGTTATAGCCTTTTTATAGTTACATTCCTCAAGAATTGACTTAATAAAAAGTAAATCACCCTTGATTTGAAAAAGGTTTTTCTATCTCTAACTTTGATATATGATTTGAAGTTTGTTGGTCAAGGTCAAAGTAGTAGCAGCAAAGTTACCTTTTTCAGAGAAAGCAGCTTTAGTTGAATGTTCTAAGATATTTCTAAACTCCTAGTATTTCAACTGATTCTGTTTGAAACAGATAATTGTTGCTATTCCTGGATTTTTAGGATTGTTTAATTAACAGAAGAGAGAGGTTATATGACTTTCAAGTTGGATTTTCTATATACTTTTGAGGCCTACTATCTTCTTATTATAAATATAACTATTTGATATTATGCTACAGATAAGAGCTTTGTTTTTGAAAGTTTTCCTATACATTGCTGTAAGCTCATTGTATATTTTTTCCCTAATACAGTATATGTATGTTGTGTAAGTTATTCTATTCAAGGAATTAAAACTCTTGATAGTATATTTGGTATATTTATTAGTCATAGTTTTTTTACTGATCACTAGATTTATAGATCTAATCTTAGCTTTCAGCAAGTTAATTGTATTCTTGCTATTGTGTTTTCTTCCAAATCAAACTCCTAGAAATCATGCCTGATTATCTTTGCTTATTTTTTTGACTTATGTTTTGTTAGTACTAATATAAACTATCCCAATTTCTAGTTTATTCTGATTTATTGTGAGTAAAATTGACTTTTTATTATTAATCTATGAATCATTTGCTATATAGAATTTCCTGGCCTCTTTCAAAATGTTTTTTATATCTTGTTTATATCATTTATATATGCAATGATTGCTATCTAATAGATAGTTTTTTTTTTATTTTTGGTATTTGAAAGTTAGGTATTCACTTTTTTTCTATAGTATATCCATAATTCTGTTTATTTTGAATTATGCAAAACAATAGATTATAAAAAATTCATCAAAGGAATGGAGATATTATTTCTTCTTGATTAATATTATCCTTTGCTATAAATGGATCAAAAAGTCCAATAGGAAGAATAGTATGATATTTTCTATTCTTAAAAGATTGATAAGCAGTTGTCTTGTTACTAATGAAATTTAAATTCTTAACATTGTTTTTTCCAACATTTCAAGACTAATTGTGTTATAAACTTTTGTCATATCTTGAAAGAAAACCTATAATTCTTTTCTTTTTTCTTTGGCCTCTTTATATATACTGTTCAAAAATTGGATAGGTTCAGCAGACTCTCTTCCTATAGGTTTGCAAAGTTTGATCCTTACAAGATATTATACTTTGCAAAGATAGTTTCCAAGCAGTTATTTACTATTTTGATAAAGCAAAGTCTCACTTTTTTCAGTAACATAATTGATCTGATATTTTCAAGTTCATAGTACTATAGTTTAGACTTGAGTATTGGATATTGTTATGGGTCACGTAGGTGACGTGATTTACATATAATGGTCTAGAATCCAAAAACCTGAAAGTCTGGCATAAAATATTAAGTGTCGCAAGGTAAGAAACTATATATAAGGCTCGGGTACTGATAAGAGAACTGTGTATAATTGAAAAGTATAGAAAGTTTAGCAAAGCTTAGGGTTAGTATAACCAATTATAAAGTAGATAGCCATTTTGTTAGATAGAAAAGTATAAATAGCTTACCAATATATGCCGAAAAGGTAGAGCTGAATGTGTTAGGAAAAACAGTCCTCATTGAGAATAGAGATAAGAGTTAGTAATATATCAAAGAAACAAAACACAATAAAGAGACACTTACCTTTGGTCAAGTCAATCACTACGCCTCTGCCTTCCCTAAGTGTTCTTTATAGGAGGCGTTCTCTTTTTTGTGTCATTTAAGAGTATTCTTAAGAAGTCTGGATTATGCGAGGTGCTACAGATTAGTAACAGACTCGCCGGAATAGCCTACAACAATATATATATTACTGTTTTTCTATTTTTTGAGTATTTAATTATTTTCAAGAATTATATTAAAAAGCTATACTAATATAGCTTTCCCTTTTGAATCCAAATTCTTTAACATCTCATAACTGATCTGTAAGGAATCAAATACTTTTTTGCTGAGAAGACTTCTTAATATTTTGTCAAGTTCTTATATTGAAATTTCTTTTTTAAGATGGAGGTATCATTCTGGTTTAATCCATTCTTTGAACAGATATTCTGTTTTCCAATCAAGATCTAGGTTTCATAAGTTGAATTTTCTTTTTTTGAAAACTTTTTGATAATAAGTCTTGACTTGCTGATTAATGGTTTGTATATTTGTAGCTATATGTGTTGAACTCTTGCAGTTTTGTATTAGAAGTTTGTCAATTATTATCTTAAATCATTTTCTATTGAGGATACAGTTTAGTATTTGTTTTTGATTGTTTTTGAGATTCTCGCATCTGATTTCAAGGATATGTTTAATTTGATTTTTGATATAGAAACTTTCTTTTTTTTTACAAATTATATTGTTATGGGCTAACCCGGTGAGTCTGGCACTAATCTATAGCACCTCGCATAATCCAGATAACTCACAAATACTCACAAATGACACAAAGAAGAGAAAGCCTTATATAAAGAACACTTAGGAAAGGCATAGATGTAATGATTGACTTGACCAAAGATAAGTGTTTCTTTATTGTATTCTGTTTCTTTGGTATATCACTAACTCTTATCTCTATTCTCAATAAGGACTGTTTTTCTTACACATTCAGCTCTACCTTCTCAGCATACATTGGTAAGCTAGTTATACTTTTTTAACTATCAATGGGTTATCTACTTTATAATTGATTATATTAACTCTAAGCTTTGCTAAACTTTTTATACTTTGTCAGATACACATAGTTCTCTTATCAGAACTCAAGTCTTATCTATAGTTTCTTACCTTGCAACATTCAATCTTTCATACCAGACTTTTGGTTTTTGGATTCTAAACCATTATATATAAATTGCGTTATTCATATAATTCATAACAATATATAAGGTTAATTCTATTTTGACAATTTGTTTCAACTGTATTTCAATATCAGTGGAATTTTGAGAAGGTGATAAGTTTTGAGTAAATACATTATCACTTAAGATATAAATCCTATTAATTACTATTGAAATCTCTTTTTATAGAAGGTTCTCATATTTCTAAGTTTTTTTGAGTAGATAGTAAATTTTATTGGCTTCTTTATAAGTATTAAAGTCATTTTTAGGAATAACACTCTCAATTTTAGATTTTTTTTTGAAGTTGAATATATTCTAGAGTCTTAATGACTCTTTTAATAATAATAAATTCTAATAGGTGCCAGGTCTTATTCAGTATTTATAATACATTAAAGTTACTTGAGAGTTTTATATTATATATACTTAGTCTTTATGATTAAAAAAATTAGTACCTGTTCAGGTTCTAAACTTTTTCTACTGAATATTCACAAAGCTAGTAATATTTGGAATTTTAATACCTTTGGTTTTTTGTGGTTCCTGTTCTTTTTTCTTAAGCAAGTTATCAATTATTAAATAAACTATTAGAAATGTATAGTGTTAAAGATCAAAGAAGTCAATCCAAGTTCAGAATTTTACTATGTTCACGTGACTGATGATTGTGATATGATCAAAGCTTACACGAAACAATCAATTACTGACTATCACCATACCCCTTACAAGATAGAAGAATGTATAAACAATTCATTTATGTTACAAAGGTAAAAAAAACTATAAGCTGAGATAATAGAAAATTAGCTGACCATAAAGCAATTTATATATAACATAATACTAGAATAGCCATAGTGATTATATAATAGCTCTATAGTATGTATATAAATATAACTTCTTCTAATGACTTAATAAAACAATAAATCTTAAGATAAATCTTTTAAATAGATTGTTATAATAGTGAAGTTATAAGTAGTTTAGAAAAAACTATCTTGAGACTTGCCCAAATTTTATTACATCTTTACCTTGTTTTTGTATATGTGTGATAGAAGGACAAACTCTTTTATTTGCAGATTATACAAGTTTTTGGTTATTAGTAACAGATTTGCTGATTAGCCTACTACAATAGTCACTACTGATTAAAGTTTCCATTGATATATTATAGAAATTCTATAAGTTTTTGAGGTTTAGTTTAGCTATAACCCAAATATAGTCAATTTTACTATAAACTAACTTGTTTGATCATATAAAAGTACTATTGCCTTCTTCCTTTTAAAACCTTTGAATATCTATAAAATTCCAGTTCTTTAAGAAGTTAAATAATCCAATTTTGGCTCTCTTGTATCCAGTATATATTTTGTTATTAATACAGTAGGAGACTAATTTGTTATAGAATCAATTAATGCATTAAAGTTTTTTATAATAATTACTTCAAAACCTTCTTTTTGTTTTTTATAAATTTTCTTCTATGAAATTTGTTACAGACATCAACTTTCTTTCTTGTCAGAAAATAAATAAACTTGAAAAATTGCAAGTTAACTCTTTATTAATAAGAAGCTAGCTCCTATTATGTGACTCTCTATCTTGTCTATATATGCTAGTTTTCTTTCATATTTCTTTTTAATTAAAAGACTTATCCCAAAGCCTCTAGGTCTATCATCATTACTGCTATGAAAGAACTTATGTATTTCTTGAAATTTAAATACAAATAAATCAGATCCAAATGCAAGTTTTGTTTCACAAATTTTAGGAATATCAATATTCATTTTCTAAATTTTTTTTCAAAATCTTTGCTGATCAAGGATTGTATTAATACCTCTCACATTGTATATTTCTATAGTTATAATGTTATTGATAGATGGTTTAATATCATTATTTTGATAAAGGATATAACTTTTTGATATTTTGATAGTATTAAATTTTATTTTTGAAATAAAGTCATTTAAGAAGCCTATATTATTTGTTATATATATCATTGCTTGTTATATCTATTATTGGATTTATTATTTTCTGAGAAGAGCTGTATTCTTTTTGAAAGTCCAGTTCTTATTCAGGGAACTGTGATTGAATTGGTGCACTTTATAATTATCAGGTTTCTTGTTTATGTTCTTATCAAGAATATTTTTTGGATTGTTGTTCCATTAATTCTTGATTGTATTTTTTCCAGATTAATTAAGATCTGTTGTTGAGGAGTAAATCTATTATTTTCAAAGTCTGAGCTATCTAAACTTCTAAATTCTTGATTAGTTCCTTAGTTCTATCTCCTATTTGAATTAATAGATTCATTATTACTACCTGTTAGTAGAACATATCCAGCTTTTTTGAATCTAGATTCTTACTTTGTTTTAGTTATATATATAGCTAATTTGCTCCTGGTTCGAATATATAATTTATCTACATTATTGTTGGATTCATTAGTTTCTTTTCTAGAGTTAGACTTCTATCTTGATTTTCTATTGTGTCTAATATTAATTTTTCCTATTCCTCTATCTGTCTGTTTAGTATTTAATTATATTGATTCATTATCTAATTCTGAAGTCTTTTTATAATATTGTTTATCAGATAAAAGGTCTTGTTCTTTTTTAAAATATTCTTTAGCACTTCATATAAGTTTATGGCCATGCATAAAGATATATTGTTTTAAAGCTTTTTCAAATCATAGGATGATGCAAAATATATAATAGTATAGTTTTGCCTTCTGAGTATAAGTAGATTTTAAAAAGTAAAGCATGTTTTGACCTTAGTATATCTAACTACTTGAGCCACTAGACTAGTATAGTATTATGAGTACCATATAGTCTTAGAGACTGAGAGTTATATTGCTTAATGATTTAATTAATTTCTTTATTATCTAGTTAATGTTAAGTGAAGATAGCTCTAATAGTTTCTTCATTAATATGAATCATTTATTCTTCCTCTAAATTCTTGAATTGTTGATGAGATATGATACAGGCTTTTATTCTCCTTTGAAAATAAGAGTGATTATAAATATGAATATTTGTTATGTTTCCATATTTTAATAGGATAGCTTTAATTTCTTGATTTTTTTTTTTTTAACCTACAGTCAGATCAGCATGATATATTTTTATTATATATATACAAAGATATTTACAAGATATTTTGACTTTCATATATTAACTTACCTATCATCAAAAAACTATTTCTCTAGATGTAATTTAAAAAATAATATTTTGTTTCTTTACTAACTGGATAAATCCTCTAATTAATAAAATTATTGTCTATAGATCATTACTGTAAATTATTTTAAATTCTGTCTGCAATTAAAAACCAAGCCATTTAGTACTATTATAAATTCAATCCTTAATAATTTCTATATACTTCTTTTCCTCTTTTCTTTCAAAAGCTTTCTCATTCAGGTCTTCTAAGGATATTGAAGATTTTTTCTGCTCTTATGTAGTTTATGCAATGGATCTATATCTAGGTCTTTAGATCTTTTATCCTTTTCAGTAATATTCTACTTTTTTTTCCACTTTATTACTTTAGTGCAGTGACTGTTCCAAATATTCTCTTTGAAGTTTTCCTCATTTTATAATAAAGCTTATTGATTATACTTTGTATGGATATTGGAGGAATTTTTAATTGTGCTTTGAGGTAATTTTTCAAGGAGATAGTTTTATTTTCTTCAATATATTTGCAAATAATATTGAAAAAACTTCTATCAGATTGCTGGATCTTGTTTAACTATCTACTTGTCCAATTATTAATTGTAGAGTAAACTTCTTTCTTATCTTTAATTTCTTTATAAATATGGTGATTAATTTTCTCTTTTGCTTTCTGCCATATGTCTTCTCTGGCTTCTTTGGTGATAGGATATTTGAAAAGAAGTTCTAATATCTCTTCTTGAAGTTCACATACTGGGCAAGTCATTATAGTGTAAATATCTGATTTCCTTTTCTTGAGTTTCTATAGTACTAGAAGTTTATTGTGGGTTAAGTTAATTAGAAAACTTTTGTCTTTGTTAGCTTTGAAGAAGATATCAAAGATATTGGATAGATTAAATTGATTCTAGAAGGTTGACCAATCTATTATTTTATCTTTTTGGATCTACAGCTTTTGAATCCTTTTCTGTACTATCCAGTTTTTCTCAATTCTTTTTCTGTTAAATGTTTTAACAAATTCTCTAATACTAATTTCTATTATATATTTGCTCCATGTAGCTATTGTAAGAACTTTTCCTAACTCTGGTAATTGATTCCAGATTATTAGATTCTCATATTTAGCTTGTTTAGCATGTAGATCTATCTGATTATTGAACTTGTTGATCTCATGAGCCTTGACCTTTGTAATTTCAAGATAAGATCTTATTTTTTTACACGATTTTTTATTTTACTTCATATTGACCAGTTGGTAGTCTTTGTCCATCTCCTTGTGATATCTCTGTTTATAAACTGATGGACCTTTATATTTTAACTGCAATATTACAATCAGTGAAAATTAAGACTGTTATATTTCAAGGAACAGTAAATAGTGCAATAAGAATAGTCAATATTTTTACCTTAGTTACTAATAACCATGTTGAGCCTCTGTTAAAAATTGGTTTTAAACTTTGTCATTTTCTATTAGAACCCAAGCAAAATCCATTTCAAGTTTACCATCTTTTGTCCATTTTTTATAGGAACTGTTTATGTAAAAACTGAACTGATTAGTCATATTTCTTCTATTGTATTGCAGAATATCTATAAGTTTTTTTATATGTTTATCTGATTGAATAACTTGTCTTATTAGCACAGCTTCTCAGTTTTTTATTTGGATTTCCATTTCAATAGGTCTGGAAATAGATGAAGTTGATATCTAATGCCTCGTAATTATTTGCCATTCTATAGGATTGCCTGGTAGGAGAACTTGTTTCCTTTTCTCAGATTTTCATGTCTATTTAATTGTAGAAGAAGGTAAATTTGTAATAGAACTACTTCTAATGTTTGAGATAATCTATCTAACTGAAGTAGGGTATGGTTTCTAGTAGGGTTATATAATAACTAATATGAGGTGAACTGGATTTTGTTGTTTGAGAATAATGTTTTTCCTAATATATTAGTTGAAGAACTGTCTCATATGTTTTTTTCTTATCTGGATATCTGGAAATGTTTCAGTTTGTATTTTGTAGTTTATCTAATCTAGTCAATATAATGATTTTCTTAAGTGGTCTTGATTCTTTGTTATCTTTTTATAGATCTTTTTGTATCAAAAGGGGACTGGTCCTTTGCACTTACTAAAAAGAATCTGAATTGCTCTTTATTTCTTGAGTGTTATTGTGGTTGTATTGATAATTTAATCCAGAATCATGATTTTATGTTTACGTAGTGATATAATAGCTTTTTTATATTTTTTATTATTTTATATAATTGACTTGATAGATAGGATACCTCCTTGATAATTAAAGATTTCCTTCCATCCTTAACTTTGAAATATAATTTGTAGGTCTTTGACCAGGACCAATATTATAACTACCAAATTGTCTTTGATCAGCTTGTGTGAGTCTACAGGATTATTGAAGATATTCTCAGATTCCCAATCTTTGATCTGACTCTGTTTTAATCAGACTATAGTTGCCATGTCAGAGGCTTCACTGTTGTTAAGTTGATAAAATAGTATTAATATATGGCTTTCCAACTATATTTCCCAAATACTTTTAAGACCATATATTTCTTTGTTGTGGATACAATTGTTTGGAATTGTTCCATAGATTAAAGCTTTGTTCTTAAAAACTTTTCTGAATATAACTGTTAGGTCATCACATATCTTTTCATTCAGATGTATATGTTGTATTATATATTCTATTTTTGAAATCAAAACTCTATTTATAATACTATATATTGAGCATGTTTTTTTGTCAACTTCTTTTTAGTTATTGCCTAAACTATTACTATTCTTATTTCTGATTTTATCGAACCAATCATATTTTGATTCTTCTGTTTTGGTCCTAACCAAATATCAAGAAATCTGGCTTAATTCTTTTTGTTAATCTCATGAACTATAATATTTTCTATTCCTGCTTGAACTATTCCAGAATCTTGAGAATTTCGATTAATAGTAAGGAGAATTGACTTTGTCATATTAATTTGTAAGTAATTTACTATATAAAACTTTTTTGTTTCTTCCAAAATACTTTCCAAATCTTTTTTTGATTTGGTGATCCAGGTCATATTATCTATATACAGTGTGGGACACTCGCTTTTGGAAAAAAATTTTTTTTTATTTTTATTTATAAATAAAAAATTTATTAACTAAATATTATAAACTTTATATA
>CAJVPT010004056.1:0-14109 GCA_910592055.1 Acaulospora colombiana
ATAGTCAGTTCTTCTTCCTTTGGGAACTTTCTTGCCATTGGTATCAAAGGTATTGCTTGACTTTTCTTGATTACTAGGAATCAAGTTTTTGAGTGAAGAGGTTTGTAAACAATAGGGAAAGGGTAGAAGTGACTCTTGAAGTTATACTTCAAGTTATTTTAAGGAAAGTATTAAGACTTTATTAGCAAGGAAGTATAAAAACTTCTTGCAAACATCTTTTTTGTGTATGGTTAGAGGATCAGTGGAAAGAGTCCTATTATTAAATTTCTTTTCATTAATTCTTTAATTATATATAAAAAAGATATTTGTAAGAAGTTTTATACTTTTTTGCTAACAAAGTCTTAATACTATTCTTAAACCAAACTAAAGATTATCTTCAGGAGTCACCTCACCTCTTTCTCTTATTTACAATTATCTTTAGACAAATTAAACTCTTGTGACCTAAAAAGTTCAGTTCCTATCTTTACTATTAATAATAAGAAAGTTTTTAAAGAGAGAAAGATTATCAATGAAGTATCTGTTACTACTCTCCTTAAGTAGAGAAACAGGAAATAATAGTGTATTTTTTTCTAGTTAAAGGGTTCAAATTTTTTCCTTTAACTAGCTGTGTAGCCTCTAAGAGCTATCACTTTACAGCTTTTTGGGAAATTTTATCTATTTCAGCTTGATCCTGAATTCGTGGGTAGCACAAATCCCATCAATTTTGATTGGTTGACATGAAACATATTGATAAACAAGCTTCTATTGACCATTACACATGTTTGAATACATTTTTCCAGTCTTATAA
Organism: Acaulospora colombiana; assembly: GCA_910592055.1. Classification (NCBI taxonomy): domain Eukaryota; kingdom Fungi; phylum Glomeromycota; class Glomeromycetes; order Diversisporales; family Acaulosporaceae; genus Acaulospora; species Acaulospora colombiana. The sequence continues at coordinate 788 of CAJVPT010004056.1, forward strand.
GAACTTGGAATTTACCATAAGTTATTTGTGTCTGGTGTGGGTGAATATAGGACATAATACCATTACATCTCTTGATACAAAAAAGTATTCATTTGACTTAGACTATTCATTTGACTATAATAAAAGAAAAAGAATCTTTTTACCTATAGAAAATTGCCTATAATAAGATAGGTCCCAGTCTAGTATAATACTAAAGATACAAGATAATTTTTAAATAAAAGTAAGAAACTGAGTTATATGATATCCTTCACACAAGATTGAATCTCCTTTAAGCAACAAAACAGGCTGCAACATAAGAAAGACAAGTTCCTAGAGAAGAAAAAAAAAATTTTTTTTTTTTCAGTGTTAATGAAATTTTCTCATATAAGAGATTTCCAATATCAGTGATATTAAGTATTTTAGGTAAGTTCTTGACACATTAGCCTCTCTCATAAGGAATAGCAACAAGTTATCTAATGAGTCAAGTCCTAGGAAGTACTACTTCTGGCAGTAAGTTTATGACTGGGATTATGTGAATATGTGAACTCTCCAATTTCTATAGTTAGAAGTAAAAGATAGTTCTATACTAAATAATCATGTAGTTACCCTATTCTGATTGAATAAAACATAGATAGATGCCCTTTATACTATTAGATGATCTGTAAATCCTTAGACAGTAAAGGTGATTACTCATCCCAGTTATCTCTAGGACATATTTTGATTTTAATAAAGCACACGAACTGGTGCAAGAATAAGCTAGTGTTTAAAAAAAAAAAAATTATAAAAGTTAAATATGGTTTTAAATTTAACTTAAAATACTAATTAAAACTTTGTTTTATTAATAAAGTATTGTAATTCTTTAATCAATAATGAGTTAATTATGAATAGTCAATATAATATTGTATATGTGAATTAAAAAATAATTTGTCTAATAATACAAAATCTATGAAAATTCTTATATCTAAAAAAGCAATAAATTTTAAACTAAACTATTTTGATAATTTTATTTACTTGGTGAAAAATTTTTTAATTTAATGTTTACGCTTTCAATTTGATTTTAACACGTATATTTTATTCTTAAAAGTCAAATAAAGGATGAGATGGAATTCCTTTCTTAGTTTAATTTTATCTTTTGAAAATAATAACTAAGTCGACTCGGTTGACCCCACCATAACCTAATTCAGCTCAATTCACATTTTTGGAAGCTATAATTGAGATCCTAAAATTTGCATTACCGAAAAATCACATTTAGTGCCTTCAAAAATAATTATCCAGATAGTCGCAAATAAAAACATTCTAAAAAATATTAATTTACTTTTGTTTTAAGTAATTATTTTTTTTAAAATACAATGAGATAATGATTTATATCCCCAAACAAATCTAGCATTACTATATATGTACATATACAAATTTTCTAATTGAAATTTGAAGAATATGGTCAATTCCATTAACCTCATTAATCTCACATCGTTATTTTAATCATTCCTTTTAGAAACCTTGGTAACCAGCATTATAAGAGGGTGATCCGAATCCCTGAGGAGTGATACTATCAAACGAAAAGATTTAGATTTTTTTTCAATAAAGTTAATATTCTCGACAAGTATTCTAAAATAAAGACGTACCCTTGTCCGGGCCCTTGGGTAAGCATAAGTGGATTTCCTAACCCGATTGGACGCATCATTGGAGCTTCTGTAATTCAACCTTATTAATATTATCACGTAAAATAGACAGTTAATATTGTAATTTGAAACTTGCCATTTTCACTTTTCTCTCGCTCCTGTTCTTTGGCAGTTCTTTCAGCATTAGCCTTTTCTAGCGTATCCACCTGGAAAAAAATCCAAACTCATCTAGAATATCATCTTTGGCAAATAGATAACAGACCTAACCACTTTACATTCAATTTACCTTTGTGACGTATTCACGCATAACCTGGATCAAATATGGCATAGCAAAATCGCTAAGACCATGCTTCCAGGACAATTCCAACACCACATCTGGCCGAGCAAGATCGTAGCATGTGTAAAGAGCGGCGGTGAAGCATTCCTTATTCCCAATCTGCACAAAGTATTCCAAAAGTTCTTCGGCGATTTCAGTCGAACGAGATTCACTGGCAGTTTCAATTGCGTCTTTGAACAAGCGGTCTTCCTTGGACAGAGCAATTGATTGCTCCCATCGTTTGTTTTTCTTGTATAAGTGAGCTGCAATACGACGAAATTCCAAGAGTTCATGTTTCTCAAGTCTTTGAGCCAACTTAATATTGTCGAATTTGTCGAAATTGTCGATAGAATCCCGCAATGACTTGTAGTCCTCTTCCTCGATCAGTATGTCATTATACGCATTGTTTACGGCTTCATTATTCGTCTAGAAAGATTCGCCCATTATTAAACCAATTGAAATTGTGAAGTTTGTGTTTCGATAAATAATATACACAGAATGAACGCAAACCTCTTGTACTGATATCAGATATGACTTGATCAATGGCAGATTATCGGACTTTTGAAACATGTGAACAACTCTGGTATGATCAATTCGCGGCGTTAAAGAGACCAACAAATCATTGAGGAGAAGAGGATGTTCATCCAAATAAAACTTCAACGCCTACGAATCAAGAAATATATAGACAATCGTTAGTTCAAGGGAGGTACACTAAAAAAAAAAAAAAAAAAAAAAAAAAAAAGTTGTGAAAGTTGGTCTTGAATCTACCTTGTAATAAATCTCGAGGTTGCTAACTTTGATAATAATTTCTTTGAATCGTGAGTGATCCCAAGAATCGGCAGCATGAGTCATCATTGAAAGGGCGGCATTATCAAACTCATCATAATTTTCATATAAGAACACCATTTCCTTCCATAAATGAGCCTCATCACAAGCTCGAATAACCTTCGATATGTTAAGTCGAGACCAGAATAGGCGTATGTGTTCATCAGTTTTCTCGGGTCGATATTTTGTATAAAGGATTGCCAACTCGGTAAACATTCCCATATGAGCTCTTTCCAGCCCTAATCCGGCTTCAAGCAAGCTCAATATTTCATCTATGTAACCATTATGCTCATACAACCGAATTACATCCTAAATATAGATGACACAATTGTGAGCAAGTTGACAATGCCGACTGTGAAGAAAAAATAAAACAACAAACATGCAATTCTTCTGCGTGCACGATTAGGTTGAGACCACAGATATGTGCCAATCGAAATTCCTTGTTTTGCACACAGGCATGGTTAACGTCTTTCCAAACACTGACGATGGTTGTACGGTCACAGTTAATACCAGAATCGTTCAGTACAAAGTGCAATACAATGCTCGGCTTACCTTGTGCTGCTGGCCTTGCGGGCACCATCGACGGCAGCTTGATATTCCCCTAAGTGCACTAGGGTGGAAGCCAATCTAGCCCAATTTGAAATACTTTGAAACAAGATTTTTGCAGATGCATATAGACCATCATTATAACATCGATCCCCGATTAATTGTATTTGCGCAACATTGGGTGTATTAAGGAATTCTTCGAGATCATTGAACCGTTCCGTCTTTGCAAATGAGAACAGTAATTCACTATCAACCAAAGGTTCACGAAGTTTTTTTCGGCACATCTGTAAGTATTTGATGAGATCCTCGTGTTTGCCGGCTCGAGAAGCAATGTCAATAACTTCCGTGAAATTGTTAGGATCGTCAGCACGAATATATGATTCTAATGTCACGTAATAGCAAGGATTAACTTGCGGAAAATCGGAATATCCAATTGTAAAAATCAAGAAACAATGGATTTCAAACAAACCTATCGAATCTCTGATTCTCAAACCCTCGATTTGTGCTTTTGCCAAGCGACTCCACACTTCCGGTTGATTACATTTGTCGGCGAATTCGGACGCACGATCGATACTGCCAATATGTTCAATCAATACATTTATGGCGCTAGTATTTTCCGAATATTTTTTATATATCGCAAATGCTTCTTCATATAAATTATGCTTGATAGCGATCTCGGCAACTTCGGGGGCGTCAAAATTATTAAGCTTATGTATGTAATCCATCACTTTGGCAGCATCAGCCTGTAGGAATTTTGACGAATAGATTAACGATAATGACGTTGCAAGAAAAAAATAAAGTAAAATAAAATAAACTTATTAGGGGAAAATCACACCTTAATCGCTGTGAGGACGAGGAGATTTTGGAGGGGTTTGGTATCACTAAAAGCAGTTTTCTCTAAGATAAGTTTTTCCAACAGTTCTATTAACTCCAGTGGAAGGTCGGCAGCCATAAAGGCTTGAACGGTGACGGAAACATCATCCGGATCTATTGATTCAGGAAGAGCAACCGCGTTTATCTAATAACAAAAGAACATTGATAAGTAAGCATTTTATTTGTTTACACTCTGAAAAACAATCATTACCTGATCAATCAGCTGTCTGCGATAAATATTGTTCGCATCAAGGACGTGTGCCCAGAGATCTACGTCACGACGCTTTACTAAATATCGCGCTTGGTGCTTAAACATCGAATTTTCGTTTGTGATTTTAACGAGCTCATAATCACACTGGCCACGTTGGTAAGCTATGAATGCGAGGTGCGGATCGCGTTTTTCGCAATATTTGCCAATGACAAGAGAATCATAGAACTGTCGACATGATATGAATGAATTAAGAATATTCTGAGTTTGAGAAAACACAAACCAATTCTGACAAAGCCATCCGATTTCTTACCGCATTATCTTTTAAGAAAGCTTCAGGGTTATTATTACTGTCAATATAAATCTTGGCTAGCGCATTATAAACAGCGGTATCCTGACTTCCTTCATTAACACGCTGTTCTAACCATGGCAGAAGAAGTTTAAGTCGATTACGCTTTTCGACCTCTTGGACGAGTTGATCAATAGGTACAGGGCCCGTAACAGACATCAGAAGACCCCTGATTATCGTCTCATCACAGTCAACGTCAAGAAGGCCTCCAATGACTACCGGGGTGCGACCGGGATTAACTTTTTGTACGTAGACTTCGATGTACTTTGTCAGACCTTGTTGGTATAAATACAAAACCAGGTCATGAACAAAATCAAATCGGTCACACACAATAATCAAGGGAAGTTGATCAGTGAGTTTAGACTCCTGAAATTCGAGTTAGATAAAAGAACAAATTAGAAATAAGAAATATCCTTATTAAATGAAAGGGTGATCTATCTTAATACCTTCAGGAAATTCTTCACTTTTTCAGGGTCATAGCACTGACTTTCACGGCATATTCTTTCGACTTCTTTGATTTGCCCAGTCCTCACAGCTGCCTGAATGTACTTGAAATGAACATCTGGATCGGTGCTAATATTCACGATAGACCCAAGATAGTAGTACAGACCTGTGCAAAGAAGGAATATGTAAGCAAATTTCAAGGCAGGCTTAATTGCATAAAAATCGCGATGTACCCTCGTAGGCCTTGTATCTTTCGAACAACTCGATCAAATTATAAGGCTGCAGTTGCTCCGAATATTTTGTGGCAATTTTAACCGCGATTTGCAAGTTTTGTCGAATATTGAATTTAAGCATCTCATTCAAACATTCGAAGGATTGTTCGACCGACAGATTACCAAAGTAATTTATCAAAAACTAACGATATCAAGGAATCAAACGTTAACAACAAAAACCTGCTGTTATTCGAAGAAAATGAACGGGAATGACTCACTTCTGTATCTAGAAGTTGAGTATGAATGATGCAACGCTTTATATCAGTGAGTTCAGTGTAATGTTCCAAGGCCTAGGATATATATGCAAGGATAAGTCTCGAGACCAGGGTTATTAAGAAAACATAAATTTCATTTATCGAATTTGCTCACCCTTTGTAACAGACCAGCTTTTTCACAAAGTGAAGCAATGGATGCTCTATCATAATGAGTAAAGATTCCATTGCTGAAAATCGCATCGGCAACCTGTGGAGCATTCAGTAAGTTCATTTCAAGTAACCTGGTTTGTAAGTGTGCTTGCTCCGGCTTGTTATCTTTTAGAGCGTCCAACAAGAATGCGGTTGCTTGTTGAACCAAGTTTTGTGACATAAAGGCGTCCACGACCTATAGGTGAGTAGATCGAAATGAGGTAAAGTGGGAACACCAGACACGATAACTTTAAATACCGAGATGCGACCAATGACAGTCTTCTTACACGTTCAATCTCGACCAAAGGTCCATTCTCATCATTAACCAGCATCGCAGCAAATTCACCACCTTTTTCGGGATCAAGTCTCATGATTTTTTGCAAAAGCGTGAAATAATCAGGTTGAAATCCAACTTTCTTTGCGTAAAGGATGATCTTAGAATATTGGCCTGTCTCGGCAAAACATGCGATAGTCTATGATCGACACAAGCGTTAATATTACATCCATTTAGGCATCACCTACTAGATTGCAGGATTCATATTCACCTTGTTCGGTACATTGGCGCGAAGGTATACCGATAAAGCCAAGGTGAGATCATGTTGACGAACTACGTCGCCGAGTTCCTCACTACATTCCAACTGAACAAAAGTATAGTCAGTACTTTGCAATCGCAAATGTGGTCGTCGTATAAATAAGACAGTACTTTATCTTCCTTTAGCCATTTTTCCAACAATTGCTTACGGCCTTGAGCCAAGACAGGTCGCGCCAATTCCAAGGATTCGTACTTATTAAGTTCACCCTTCTCTAAGAGGATACCAAAATACTGCAAGATCGGAGATAGTTGGCCCGGCGGCACCTGAACTGCCTTAAAAAATTCAATCGTTTGTTGCGTACGAAGAACACCCTAATAAGTATAAGGTTATTAATTAGAATTGAACGGATATAACGTTGTTTAAAAGTTGTCGTAAAAGACTTGAACGAACCAACGGAGAATTAGCTGCCACCTTGGCAGCTTCGCTATATGCACCCTGTTGATATAAGCCCGTGAACTTTTGCACATAAAGATCTTCTGCACCTGATAAATTGCACCTCGTTGCTATCCTCATCGCCAATTCCGGATGATTAAGTGTATTAATTATGTAAGGAATAATTTTGGTATCATCTACACAGACGGACAGCACCTGATGATGTTAAAAATAACATGAATTCAACCTTCACGATCGGATCAAAGAAATAAACTGGGATTTGCGAACCTGGCCTTTTCGATTAACACCGATGATTCCACTGGTCGCCTCGTGTTCCGTAGTTACAAAGATCGTATCACTACTTATTCTGTTCATAAAGATGCATGTACCACTCTCCAAGTCGTATAGGTGAATATATCCAAACTTAGTAACAAGAAAGATGATATTATATTTTGAGCTGACTTGCATAGCAACAGGGAAATCACCCCCAGCCTCGCCAGGGAAAAAGACATCAACAGCCTTTTTTGTGAATTGAGGGTTTTCATCCTTGTGGTCAACTTCAACGATATGTAGCTTAAATATTAGGTTTAGGAAAAGGTCTCATTAAAATTTCAAAAGAAGGTAACAGATAAATAAATAAAATCGAGTCAAAAATTACTTTCGCGCCACTTGAATTTCTTACGGAGAATGCAAATAACTTTGTTGGAGAAACACCATTTTCCAACAATATTGTAGCAAATGCCGCGGCATGCCCTTCAATAGGTTGACTAACTTGACGATCCTTCGAGAATAGTTGCATGTTTCCAACAACCCTTTGGTCCTGCATAATTATTACATCAGGTTAGATACGGAAAACCATAATGTATAAATAATAAATATGAAACTAACCGCTGCCGCCGATATACCAATAAGGACCATCCATTTTTCATCCGAGTTTACTCGATAATTGATAATTTGAGAGCCAGAGAGGCTCACATGCCTATCAAAAACTTTCATCGGTGCTGACTCTCCTTCTATCGACCAATGGTAGACGGCAGCTGACGTTACAAGTCCTAACGTTTTGATATTAATCCATTTCCAAAATACCACATCTTCACTCATCAAGTGAGATTTAACCTTTGCTTTCAACTCAAGGTTGAAAATTTGAAGCTGTTTTTGAGCTAATATTCCACCGGTATAAAAACAATTCGTTGGTCAGTTGAATAGAATGATTTAAAAAAAAAAAAAGAAGAAAACACATTTTACATTTCAAAGCCAGGATCTTGGAAGTGGGATGCATTATTGCAGAATCTGCCGTGATTGGTCGTTTCATAACGTTTTGGAGATCATTGAGATCAACTATGACAACTTGTTTTGCGGTTTCCAATGTTTCACGCACACATATGAAACGGTCAGACTCCATTGTTAAATAGTTGAATCCGATGCTTGCCGGGTTGACTCCTAGGTCTGTGAGCTAATAGCGTGTGACATTGGCGAATTAGTTCTACAACTGAACTTTCAGAGGTTTGTTGTTCGAGATGAAATCAGCGCACAGCGCGAATACACGTAACCGAGATGCAATACCTGGCAGAACTCCTGAAATCTTATTGGAAGATCGTCCATATTGTTTCTTGTTCTCTCGAATTGCATAAGGTTGTGAGCTCAAGAGTTTTTGTTGGAGTTAAATTGGTATTAAAAGAATAATTGATATGTAATTAAATTCTTGAGTGAGAGGCTTGGAATCTAACTCCACAAATCCAATCAAAGTTTGACAAACCTTTAGTATATTTACATTGTCACACATTAAATAACAGATTCCTTTTTTTGTAAAACCATAATTTTCGATTATCCGGTATCCAATAAAAAATTTTCCTCCCAATGACACACTTCTTAATATGCGGGTTCCCTTTAATCCAGAAACTACAACACTCAAGTAATAATCATTGCATTTTATAATATGACTGGCTGATACAATCGTTAATTTTGTGTAATGTTTGAATAGGCACCATATTATCTGTTTAACGTAAAACTAAATTACACGTCTCGAATTGCTTCTTTTTTTCGAAATTCAAAATAAAAACTAGAAAATAAACAAAATTCCTCCTTTATAAACTCCCACTTCAATTCCAGATTACAAATCAGAGGCTCCTCCGAATATCCTCTTCATTCTTAATCTTACAGGTTAAATATAACTTGATTGGCCTCTTAAATGCATTCACCATCGCTTTATTGGCTTTCCTTGTTATTGATTTAATTGTTTTACCCTCTTTACCTATTATAATTCTCTAATTGATTTGGAAAATGAGAAAATAAAACAATTAACGTGAATCGGGGTTCCGTTAATGATATTTGCTTGTTAACCACTCACGACACATTGAATAACTTGCCTGTTGAGATTCACGTTCGACGTACAATGTTTGATCGATTCTTAGAGTGCCATTTGAGAGCAAAGTCCATCCTTCGTTTTCCTATTCAAAGAAATCGTAAAAATATTCATTACACTTTGAACTATGCGATCATATGTAGCCATTCGCGCACATATTTGCCTTGTCTTTACATGCATCAAAGTCTCTCGAAGGATTGTGGAGAAAAACGTGCAGAAGAGAAAGTAAAATCATTAACCTGCTTAACAATATATGACAAATAGCTTTGTAAATTATCCAACAATTCACATCTGATGAGATCTTCGACTCTCTTTAAATCGGCCATCTCAGTCTTGACGTCTGCTGGGTATACCCATTCTTGATCATATGAATGCCAAAATAGGATTTCCTTTTATTAACGGAAATATAAATAACGAATACATTAATAAATTCATTTACTAAATCGACATCCTATCCTGGTTGTTATTGTCAGCAAATACATACTTTCAACTTATCCAACCCTCTTCTCTCGAGCGCTGAGATGAAAACAGTTTCTTTGAAGAAAGAATATTGATTCTTAAATTTCTCTTCCAAGCTTAGTAACATATTCACACGTTTCGCTTGAGGTAATAGGTCAATCTAATAAAAATGAGCGAATCAAAACTATGCAATCTGTGTAACTTATTTATCTACACTTCCCATTATGCTTTACCTTATTTAATACCAAAGTAGAGGGTAATTCATAGTCCTTTAACCTATCAAGCATGCAGCTTTCACTATATGTGCTTTGATGCTCTGCCCTGTATGAATCGACAATTACCAAAACTTTAAATAGGACAAAACAAATGAGCATAATAAAAATAATAGGAATAATAAAGTATAATAATAAATATTTGTACTACCATGATCTATTTCAAACAAGGATTGCCATGACGCGTTCACCAATATGCGATTAAATCTCGCCTTATTGCGACCAATGACTGTTCCAGGAGTATCTAAAAATATCTAATAATTTTTTTCGAAATTTATGCATTAAAAACTAAAAGACAAAATTGCAAGTTTACTTACTATTTGCATATTTCCTTCTGTCAACACCATTAAAATCCTTTCTCGAGTTGTGTGCGCCTTTTCAGATACTATCGAAACCTAGCAAAAAATATGTTCCGTCAATATTAGTGTATCTGATTAGCAATATGCCAATTTATCCCGTTCTTACCGTTTCACCCAGCAAGGCGTTTAATAATGTTGATTTACCTGCATTTGGTGTTCCTAACACTGCAACTTTCAACAATCTTGGATTTTCTGGTTGCACGAATTTTCCGATTATCTTTGGCAATTTCTCTTCAATTCCTATGTACGTCAACAAGGAATAAATGTTATTTGTAAAGCTCAGGAATTAGTGCAATTACAACAATAAATTACCGGCGGGTCGAATTTTCATAGGATGAAATGACTTTTCATTTTTTACGGCTGCTGCTTCTTGAGTTTGTCCTTGTTCCAAATTAGTTTTTTTCCAAAAGTTTTCTTCTACATTACTCTCCTCCAAATTTATTGATCTATCTTGACGCAATTCCGCCTCCGGTATTGAATCTCCTTTCACTGATGATGACTTCAATTCTTCCAAATTGATCTCCTTCAATTTATCATTCTGCAAGCCTATCACATGATCATTGTTTATATCCGATAGAGATTGCGGTGACATTATAACACTATGATTCATAACTGACTTGCGCTTATAAAACATATTATTTATAACTGATTTAATTGTTTCCGGAGAGGCATCTCTTTTTCGGACTTTTCCAAGCTCTCTGAGCTCGAATGAATTTGACATTGACGAAATCGATATGGATGAGCTAGGAGAAGACGATGGATAAGAATTCCTTTCGATAAATCCAGGTGCCACTGGCTTCATGGACGTTTGCAATAAGTCCGGTTTGTCGGGAGATAAATTTTCCTCATCTATCGGCGACAATCCTCTTAACTTTCTTGCTCTTGACATTATAGAGTAATTTCGAGCTGAAGAATTCAAACATTTTTGCCAGAAATTTTTCTCCAGAGATATAATTAAAGTTTTCGATAAAAGCATTTGCAGAAAAACTTCTAAACAATATTTATTTATTTAATCCGACGTTACACGGTTCACGTGATACATAATCCCGATTAATTTATATAGTGGCATCAGAGAAGTTCCTTAAATTTGATTTTTTTTTTTTTAACCCGCAGTCAGGCCAATATGGCTTGTCCATTTTATTGTAAACATATTTGATATTTACATATTTTATGACTTTCACATATTGACTTATCCATTTACAAAGTTTAACCTTCTCTAGATGCAACTTAGGAAATGATATTTCGTTTCCTTTATGGTTTGGATTATCCTCTAGACACTCAGATCATTGCCTACAGCTCATCACTATAGATCTCCCGAAGTTCTAACTGTGATTAAAAATCAAACCATTTAAAACCTTTGGATATCCAACTATTTATTATATCTACTATATTGCATTGGGATTTCATTCATTCTGAGTTTTCTTTTTCTTCTATTGTATTTCTGGAGAAACAAATAAAGGAGTGATTGGCTTTCTTAAGGACTTGATCTATTTTTCTAGTTGTATCAGTTGATACTTTAAGCCTTTTGAGTTTATTGATAATTTCTTGGTTTTGTTCCTATTCAATAGTAATGTTATAATATTTGTTTTAGACTTTTTTCTTGAAGATCTTCTTCATTTTTTTACAAAATTTATCAATAGCCTCTTGTATTGTTGTTGCTAGTATCTTGAGGGCTTTGAGGTACTTTTCCAGGATCTTAGTCTTGTCTCTATGTATAAAATCACTGACTGTATTATATAGGCTTTTATCCTATTGTTTAATGTTCTGGATCCATTTTCCTGTTACTCTTTTAACTTTTACTTGGCTTTCGTCAGATAGATCTTTTGTTTTCCTGATATATTGAAGGATTTTACTTTAAAATTTGTCCCATATAATTGATCTTTCACTTTGGGTCTTGGGACATTCAAAAAAATGTTTCAAGATTTCCTTTTGTAAATTGTACATTGAGTATATTGTACTTGAATATAAGTTTGATTTTCTTTTCTGCATTACTTGAAGGGTAGGAAGCTCATCATGGATTAGGTTTACCAGAAAATTCTTGTTCTTGTTGATGCTAAAGGATATGTAAAAGGTATTATATGGATTGAATTGTTTCCAGAAAATTTGCCAGTCAATTTCTTTACTAAGGTGTATTTATTGGTCTTGAATATGTTTTTGTTCCATCCAGGCTAGTCCTATTTTCTTAGTGTTTCATTTTTTAAGAAAATCTCTAATACTGATATCAATAGTATATTCTTTTCAGGCTACTATTGTGAGAACTTGACTCAGATCAGGTGTTTGTTGCCAAGTCAAAGGATTTTCTCTTCTGGCCTGCTTTGCTAACCTTTCTACTATGTTGTTGAACTTATTGTTTTGATGGATCTTAATTTTTTCAAGTATAAGGTAAAGTTTTTCTTTTGTACTAGGTTCTTGATTTGGTTTCATAGTAACCAGTTGATTATTTTAGTCTATTTTCTTATGGAATAAACTTTTGCAACTGGATTATTCTCTATATTTTGATGGCTGCACTACAATCTGTATATATGGTTGCTTTTCTATTTTTAGATATTGTAAAGATTGCTATAAGTATGGCTAGGATTTCTACTTTTATAGTTGATGGTCATGATATTGCCTCTACTGAGAATTGATAGATTATTTTATTGTTTTCAATTTGAATCTATGCAAGATCCATTTCAAGTTCATCCTCGCTTTTTGTACATTGCTTGTAAGATCTGTCAGTAAAAAAAGTAAATTGCTTTGTATTGCTTTTATAGTTGTATCTAAGACTCTTTATTAGATCTATCATATGCTCCTCTGATTGTATGGCCTGTTTAATCAGTTCGATTTCCCAATTCTCTATTTGTATCTAAATCTCTTCTAGCCCCAATGAATATATAGTACTTAATTCATTTGTTGATACTGTGAACTGCCAATTTGTGGAGTTTTCTGGAAGTGTAAATAAGTAAATTCTTTTTCCTAAAACTTTCTTATCTATTTAGTTGTGATAATAATCAGGTTTGAAATATGTGTAAAATCATTGATTGTTTGAATGTATGAAGATAACAGATAAAACTATTTGTGATAGAATTAT
>CAJVPT010004057.1:0-14107 GCA_910592055.1 Acaulospora colombiana
TTGATGACACTTGAAGCTTTTTCAAGTTGGTTTAAGGAAAGTGGTAAGACTTTATTAGCCCAGAAGTATAAAAACTTTTTGCGAACGTCTTTTTTGTGTGTGGTCAAAGGATCAGTGGAAAGAGTTGTTCGAATAAGATACCTTCTTAATAATTAAAGATTTCCTTTCATCTCTAACTTTGAAAGATGATTTGTAGGTCTTTGACTATAGCCAATATTTCAACTATTAGATTTCCTTTGATTATCTTATATGAGTTCACAAGATTATATAAGATATTTCCAGATTCCTAGCCTTTAATCTGACTTTGTTTCAACTGGATTATAATAGTTATATTGGAAGCCTCACTATTTTTAAGCTGATAGAATAGTACAGATATATGATTTTCTAATTGTATTTTTTAAATACTTTTGAGACTATATATTTCTTTGTTATAGATACAACTGTTTGAAATTGTTCTACAGATTAAGGCTTTATTCTTGAAGATCTTCCTGAACATGGCTATAAGTTTATTATATGTTTTCTTATTTAGATACATATGTTGCATTCTATATTCTATTCTTGGGATCAGCACTCTGTTGATAATACAGTATATTAAGCATATTTTTTTATTAACTTCTTCTTAAATATTGCTTGAACTATTATTCAGATTTCTAATTTTATTAATCTGATCATATCATAAATTTTCTGTTTTGATTCCAATTAGATATTAAGGAATTCGAATTGATCCTTCTTATTAATTTTGTTAACTATAATATCTTCTGTCCCAGCTTAAATCCTTTTAGAATCTTGAAAATTTCAGTTAATAGTAAGAAGAATTGACTTTGTTATAAGTCATTTATTATATAAAACTTTTTTGCTTTTTTCAAAATATGTTTTAATTCTTTCGTGAATTTGACAATTCAGGTTGTATCATCCATATAGGCTATTATTGCTTGTCTTAAAAAGAGCTTGGTCTTCTCCAAGTATGTAAAAATTGAATAATTATTCTTTTTTCATAATATAATCCAGATTGATATTATTTTGGATTTTATATAGTAGTGAGTCATAAAAAATTCTTCATAACAGTAGGGAGATTGATTTTTTTTTATCTATACCATCTCTTGCAACTATTAAATTAGAAAGACTATTGAAAAAAATTATGCTATAACTTTTGTTTTTAAAAAGATATATTATAATCTTCTTAATGATTATAGGAATTCAAATCGGATCTATGGCTTTTTCAAGTATAAAAAAAATATTGTGTCATATGTCTTAGCAGTATTTTGAAAGAGGATTTATGTTTTTTTTTTTTTTCTTTAGCTTTCTTACATATACTATTTAATAAGTAGATAGGTTCTGCCATACTTTTTTCTGATAAGTTAACAAAGTTTGGACCTTTAAAGATTTTGTATTGTTTATATATCCTAGATAAATGATTGATAAGAATTTAAGTAAAACATTTTCAAGTTGTTTCTAGAAGAACAATGGATTTGATGTGGCTCAGTTGACATTTTCAAGACTTGAGTTTAGGGATAAAGTAGATATTACTATTTTTCTATTTTTTAGGTATTTGCCTAGTATTTAAAACTTTATTGAATAGTAAACATAAAGCCCCTTTTCCTTTGATACTTAAGTACTTGATTATTTTATAACTGATATATTATATGAAAAACCAGCTATCTTATTGTTTGGGAGATGTTGCAAAATAGCTTTGAGCTCCTCTATTTTGATTTCTTCTATTAGTGGATAATACTATATTGAACTAATTTACTTTTTGAATTAGTATTCTTTTTTTTAAAAAGGACCCAAGCTTTCAAAGTTAATATTTCTTTATTTAAAAGCTTCTTTATAATAGTCTTCAACCTTGCTTTTGATAGTTTGTAAATTAATAGCTATATATTCTATTTTTTCTTGATTCTTGGTTAACACTTGATCTAATGTGATACTCAGTCTTTTGCAGTTCAAGATTAAGCTCAGTATTCATTTTTGATTAGACTTGAGATCTGCACACCTATTTTTTAAGAATTCTTTAATTTGATTTCTGATGTGAAGACTTTTTTTTTCTTATATATCATTATAAGGCTATACTTTATTTTAATAATCTTTAATAATAGCTCTAGAATTTCTTCTTGTAATCAAGGAGAAAGCTATTTCTTTATTGATGGATTTACCAAGTTTTCTTAGTTTTTGAATGATCTTTTTTATTATAATTTTGAAGAGATTTCTCTGCTTATTTAGAATTTTGTTTTAAAGAAGCTGTTGTAGCTATCTACTAACAGTTTTCTCTGATAGTAGATATACTTAATAGATATAGAGCTTGCATTTTGTTGATAGAAAGTTGACTTCTATTATATAGCCTTCTATTTTTTCAATAAATTCTTAATCTTTTCTTGATATTTCTATTAATAAGAAGTTTTACTTCAGATTCTCTAGATTTCTTATTATTGCTATTATAAAAAAACTTGTGTATTTGTTATAAGGTAAAAGCAAATTCTGCTATTTTATTTATTAGCTTGATTTTATAGATATCTAGAATATCTATATTGAGTTTTTATATAATTTTATAACCTTTGTTGATCCAGCTAGTATTAATTCCTCTAATATTATATGTTTCAATTGAGATGATATCAGTTAATATAGAGTTATCTATAGTATACTTTTTATATAATATATACTTTTGTTCAATTCTATAAATAACATTCTTTTTGATTGTATTAATAAAGTCATAAAGTGATGTATTATGTATTATATAGAAAAGGGTTATATTAATGACTACTGTTTTCTTTGGGGTTGCACCTTTTTTTTAAAATGAGTTTGTTCTTCTTGTGAATTGAACTCTTTCCTGATATACTTTGATTAAACTGATATTAATATCAGGAGGGATTGTTCTATCACCTTCCTCTTATCTTGTTTTGATTATCTATTTTCTTCTTGATTAGATTTAGTTTATTATTTAATTGTTTGAGATTATTCAGGATCTGATAAAGAGAGTCTTGATCACTTTTACTTTCAGGATATGAACTTTTAGATCTATTATACAAATTTCTTCTTCTATTGTAATAATTGAGTGGCTTCCTATTACTACTAGTAGCAAAGTATTTGGAAGTCTTATTTGTTCTAGTGATATTTTTGTTACCTTGAGAGTTGTATTTTTTTTTTTCTCTCTTCTTTCTAAATCTGTTCTTTTTTTAAAGTCACTTTCTGTTTCTGAGTCTTTTTTAGATATTGTATATCAACTTGCCTTAATATTGCTTTTATTATTAGTTTAACCCAATTGTTTTGAGTGCAGTTTGACCTGTGTTGTTTCAAAATAGACTTTTTCTTTATTATTACTACTGTTTTAAATTTGAATCACTTCATTGTCTTGTATTGTTTTTTTTCCAAAGTATTTTCTAGCATTTCAGCTAAGTTTATAATCATGTATAAATATAAGTTATCTCAAAGCCTTGTGCAAATCTTCTGCTATTGTAAAACAAACTACTATATATTCTCTTATTTTTAGAGTAAATGGATTTTTTGATATATATATGTTTTGGCTCTTATATATTATATTGCTCTTGTTATAAGACTTATGAAGATATTGTGTATATTATATAATCATAGAAACTGACTATTATGATTTTTGAAAATAGTATCAACTTCATAATTGTCTAGTTCATGTTGAGTAAAAATTATCCTAAAAGTATTTGTATTGACATAAATAAACTATCTATTATTCAAGTCTTATTGATTTGAAATAAGTCATGTCTTGATTCTTCATTGAGAATAAAGTAGTTATAAATATGAATACTTAAAACCTTTTTATATTTCTGTAGAACAGCCTTAATTTCTTGATAAGTATGGTTGTGATCAAGATTGATAAGCATAATAACTATTGTCTTGTTTTCTTCTTTTGTTACCTCTTGTTTAAAGAACTTTTTTTTTGATGGTGAGTATAAGATTTTTTATTTTTCTGCTTATATAGGAATCAAGGTAAAGTTTTTTTCTTCTTTCTTATTGATCTTCTTTATACATTATAAGGTATTTTCAACTTCTTCAAAGGTAAAAGTTGTTTAGGTATTACTATTGAGAAAATCTTTTCTAAATAGTAGCATATTTTTGGGTAAACTTAGGATTCCTTGGAAATAGATTATTCATTCTTTTTTTGTATCTTCCAATATTCTGGAGATAAGAATTCCAACCTTGAATTCTACTTTTTTAGTAATATAAAATGAATTAAGACTAGATGGCTTGAACTTATTTCATATATTGTAGAAGATTTGTTCTATTATTTTTTTTCCTTCAACTCTTTCTTGGATATTTTCTATTTCAAGTTCTTTTTCAAGCTCTTTCTCCAATTTTTTATCATTCATTTTAATTTTGATAATATTTGAAATTTCAATCTCAATTGTTGTTTGAACTTCCATATTTTTATTTAAAGAAGTATTCTCATCTAAGATTGAATTTCCTATTATAAAGTTTGTAAACTTACCCTAAATCTAGGAAGTTTCAGAAATATAGAGGGAAAAACTATTTGTAGTGGTATCTTGTTTCAAGATGCATTTGACTTTTTTTTTCAAGAAAAGTGACATAAGATCTTTTTTTCTTTCTTGACCTTGTATCTATAGATATTAGATATATATATATTTTTTTTAAAGAATAACAAAGCTCAATTTTATACATTGATATATTACACACATGTATAGGGAATTCCAGCTATATAAGATATGTACTGGTTTTATATATCTTTGGAAATATTTATACAGACATGATATCTTTATAGTATATCAACATGAACTTATTTTCAGGTAAACCTATCAATGTGACTTGTTATCAGAAGAAGGCCTATTATTCAACTATTTATATCTATATTACCCTTCAGTAACCTTTATATATAATGTTCTATAGATCTTCGGACTATAACATAGTATATCTTTCATATCTCGTTCCACTGGATGTTCTTTTTATAGTACTTATTACAGTATACCTACAGAATATCTATATAGAGTCTTAAATATTATCTCATTCTATTAGTGATCCTTTTTACATGACTTATTATAGCCTATCTGTGGGATGACCACATAGAGTCTTGAATAGATATTAATTTTTAATAGAGACTTTCTTCTTACTAATATGCCTAAGCTCCACTAGTTCCTTCTTTTTTATAGCATGCAGATCTTTAGTCTATCTTCAGAAGCTTGTTAGGACCTACCTTTATAACAAGGTGACTTCAGCACTAAAACTGATCAAAGTATTTTATAATCTTTGATTATTTTATAATCGGACAGAATCTTGATCACAAGTGGTTGCAATTATTATTATGAGATAAATGGAATTTTCCTGTATTACCTAAGATTAGGTGATACTACCTTGCAGTGATATTGAACTTGAAAACAGTACTTGATGACCTGGGAGTACTACCACTGTGCTATTGATCCACAGGTCAGTATTAGATATATTGTTTGAGGACTTCAACTTTAATAAATATAATTAAATCTATATTTAAGATTTTTGTTAAGATACTATCAAGTATCGAATATTTTATTAATTCTGATATCTGATTGAACTTGTCTTGTATAATTAAAATGTTGAAAATAAATTAAATAGTCTATGTTTCTTTTCTTTAGTCATGCTTTTTAACTATTTTGACTATTGTATCAAGAATATAAAGCTCTCTATTTTTTGAAATTTACATAATTTTTCATTTCTTTATCATATTGGTCATGTATAAAGAAGAATAAATTATTAATTTATTGTTTTGTTTATCTTTTTTATTTGTTTATATTTAGTAAAATTTGTGTGATTAATTGTTTATTGTTTTGTTTAGATTTTTGTTTACTTGAATAAGTTGTTAATTCTTTCTATTTGAATTTATTTATTTATTGATCTTTCTATTTGAATTTATTTATTTATTGAAATGGTTATTAATCCTCTTGTTTGTAAAGAATAAGTCATTTGTTTATAGATTCTTGATAAACCTTATTATGTTGTTTTGATACTGTACTATTTGATGTATATAAATTGTATAACTTGTTTTATTGTTTAAACAGGTGTATATAGAATCAGAATACTCTCCTATTTAGTCCTTGAAAGTCTTTAATGTCCTTTTGGGCTTTATAAACTTTGAGTTTTTTCTAATTTATTAATGAGAACTACTGTTGATAAAGTTTTTTTTAATACTTAGAAAGGTATAAACTGGATAAAAGCTTGAAAAGTTGATATTGGATTCTCTTATGCTTACTGTGAATTAACTTATAAATGTGTTTTTCTTTCTTTATAAAATAAAGTAAAGTAGAGCTAAAATAATGCTATGTTACTTATACTTATTTTGATTGATAAAGTGATTTTTGAGAAAGTGGCTAAATGTTGTGGTTTGTTATTAAGTCTCAGATCTTTAAAGGATAAAGTGTGTAAGGTTAGCTTCTCTCTTCCAAGAAATTTATCAAAAAAAGAAAATTTTTAAGGAAAAAGGGGATCAACAGAAAGAGTTTTTTTTTTTAAAGTTAATCTGCTTTATTTATAGAATGTTAGTAAAATCTTGTTATATTGTTTTGATTATTGTTGTAAACTGATATATTTGTGTTTATATAACTTGTTTTGATATTTAGATTATAATGCTTGAACAATCAAGATACTTTATTATTTAGTTTTTAGCAATCTTTGATATTCTTTTGGACTTTATAAACTTTAAGTTTTTCTTGATTTATTAATAAAAACTATAACTTATAGAGTTTTTTTTAATGTTTAAAAAGATGTATACTGATATTGGCCTGACTAAAAGTTTGAGAAATTGATATTGAGCTTTTCTAAGTTTATTATGAATCAACTTATAAATGTATATTTTTTTTTTCTTGTAAAAATAAAGTCGAAAAAAATAAAATATAGTTTTTAGACTTTTGCTCAACATATGAGTTCCTTTGGATGTGATTAAATATTGTGTTGTTTGTTTTTTAGTTATTAGCTTGGAATAGTATAATGTTTTTACATTTAAGCTTAAATGAATATAGTATATAGACAATACTGTAAGTAAAACAATGATATTTAAGAATAAATTCATTTAGGTTATTGAATTTATAACACATCAATTCTATATATTGTACTACACGTAATAATAATAATAGTCATTTGTTTTTTTTTGCACAAAAAAAAAATGATTAACTTCTTTAATTATTTTTGACACGATTACAGTAAAATCCTTCCGAAGGAATAAAAATGATTAATCTATCAGTTCAAAATTTGGGTTTCGAAACCTCATTTACGGTTGCAATGGATTAAAGAAAGACCGAATTGATTCTATGTTCTATGTTAATACAACGCTTGACCACCCAGGGATTATTTGATTGTCGATTGATTTTGTTCGTCCAGCGTTTTAACTAACTTCAACATTGACTCAATCTCCCTCGACGTGGCATTCCCGTGAGCAGACCATCTTAATTTACAACTAGAATCGACCAAAAAGACGTAGCCTCTACACGAATTATTCATGTCGAGAGCTTCGCGCAGACTAGGGTCATCGTGGAATAGGAGGATGTAATTATTCTAGAAATTTGTGTACAACGTAGATTAAAATAATGCCACAAGACGGGACATATAACCAGGAAAAACGAAACGTACGTGAAGAGACGCGGGAATTGTTCTCTTGAGATATGGAGTTAAGAGTCTAAGAATAAGGGACTTCGCGAAGTTCACTTCAATGTTAACCTATTCTTGATAAATGCGAGGGGTTAGAAAATAGTTTGGAGTTATCTAACATGCACAGGACTCCAAATAAAACCTTCATGAGCTGTATCCTGTTGTGATCCGAGAATTCGTCGAGAAATGGTCTTGTGAAAGTTTGCGTATGATTCTGAAAGAAGACTTTCACACATTAGGCATTGTTAACACAATGAAATCAGATTAATACGGGCTGAGTGTTGCTCACATCGCCAAACTGATTAAAGTATATGGCAACCAAAGAAGTGTGACCCTCCAGCAAGTCTGTCGTGTTAACCGCCGACTTGGATAACGAATGAGATTCAATGTTTGGCATGTATAATGCCTCCTATGCATAGCAGAAGAATTATCAGGAATGCAAATTTAATATTAGAGGTTACATATTTAAAAGGTTACCTCGGCACTAACTAACTTCGGTTCAGCTTCCCATAATTTTTCCCCTTCCGTTCTTAATTCGTTAAAGTCCTTCCAGTATGATGTCTTATATTCCTTTAATCTAAAATTAAAGAGAATTGGATCGCAAACGTCAAAACCACTTCCTTTTTGAAATTCTTAGTAAAGTTCACGTAGCGTGCGCGCAATTCATACAATTTTTCACGATTTTCGCGATTTTTTTCGGCGCTAAACACATTTTTGAATCTTTGACTCCAGTCGAGTCGCTCTGAAGGTGTTCTTGACCATGGCGAGTTGGCGATACCAAAAATTCGAGGTCTCGATTTCTTGACTCTTGGTTCCGAATTTTGCACTAATTCATTTGAAAGTTCCTTTGAAACAATTTCATTATTTCGATTTGCACCGGTCAATTGCTTTTGCAGGGGAGCGAATTTTGTAATATATCTTTTAGGAATTGAGCGAATTTTCAAGAGTCGAGCATGCATCTTCAGCTCGTGCACGGTTATAATAGATTATCGATTGCTTTATCGATAAGGGTGACACCGAAATTGTGTTACAAACTGTTTCAGAAAGTGTTTATGCGAGACCCATTCACGTTTCAACATCACGCCTGCTTTGGACCGCAACTGCAATGGTTGGATTCACTTTTTTTATTGATGGAATTCCTTAGATTACTAAAGAATTGACATTAAATTAACACATTCTCCTTTCAATCATTACGATGTACCTCGCTAGTCGAACACATTACGCCCATACTTGGCCGCCGTCAGATCCACCTTGACAGCTGCGCTCTGCTTAGAGAATTTTTCCTCGCAAGTTGTGGAGCGCCACAACAAGCCGGAGGTTGAAGCAAGGTGACATATTTTTGTTTTACATAATTATGCGGATGACTATTTCGTCTTCTTTCCAATTCAACCATTCATATAAACGAGACTGTTTTTTTAGGTCATCACCAGAGGTCGTTCCGAATGCTCTCACCATCAGCAGGAATGAGAACGAAAAAGTCTTGATAGAGCCGTCGGTCAACTCGATTCGAATTAGTATCAAGATCAAACAGGCTGACGAGATTGAAAGAATCTTATGTCATAAATTCACTAGGTTCATGATGCTCAGAGCCGAGAATTTCATTATCCTCCGAAGAAAACCTATTGCGGTAAATCATCATAGAAAGAAACCTCTTACACTCGTTTTGTTCAATGCATGCAAATGTTATGTTAAATTGTCTTCTTTATGTGATGTTCAGGGATACGATATTAGTTTTTTGATTACCAATTCCCACACCGAACAAATGTACAAACACAAATTGGTGGATTTTATCATTCAGTTTATGGAGGAGGTGGACAAAGAAATTAGTGAAATGAAATTGAGTCTAAATGCTCGCGCTCGAATTGTTGCCGAGTCCTATCTTTCACAGGTGGGTCGATGGTTTCTACAATTCTATATTTTTGTTGTTAAAATATCTAATAGTAATATTCCTCTCCACACTTTAGTTTTCTTAATATCTAGGCCATTCAAAGTTATTTCGCTCTTTTTATCTTCGTGCGCGGCGCCTTTGAACCACTGGCCAGTCTTCCGCGAATACTGCTGATTATCTTGTCATTCAATTTCATGGACACCCAAAAAATCCTCAGTTTGTATGGTACCCATGACGAGAAACGAGCACCCTCATTTTTTCTCGGCATGGGAAGTGCGCTGTTAGCCATAATTATATACTAAAGGAAATATTGTAGTTAGAAAATGTTTGAATTTTAAGCAAAAGAATAATAATATATATATATAATAGAAGATTGAAGTGATTTGTTACTTACAAGTGGGAAAAGGAGAGCAAACACTCCTGCACTCAAAAATTGATCAACGAAGAAAGTTATTACAGTGAATGTGAAACCTGCCGAGTGAGATTTAACGTTAAGCACCATGCGAATGTGTTCGACACTTCCAAAAAAAGCATGAGATAATTGATAGATCCTACCAAATCCAGCAAAGTAAGACCATCTTTCTTCAAAATAATCTATGCGTTGTTCCAACGTCCACCCTTTATTAATCCACTTGTACCTATCAAATTTTTGTATAGCCATTGTATGAGATGCGAATTGAAAACCCCAAGATTCAATTGCACCAAAAAAGAAAGAAAGAAAGAAAGAAAAAGAAATCCTGAACGTACTCGAAGCTATAGTAGGCGTATATCCAACAGAAATACATGAAAGACATCAATGGACCAAATAAAGGAACAACGTGGATCAATGTGGCTACCGTCAGGTAATTAGTGAATAGTATGGCTCGGTAAATTTCGTTGGCTAATAGACTGGGTTGATGCGAAATAATGATCAAATGTGTTAAAATGGAAACCCCCATCGATCCATCGTCCAAGAAGATCTTCCGCTAACCTGGGATATGTTGGCTTCGGTTCTATAGGTTGACCATGTTGTATTCGGTAAGCGCGATCAGCTATTTCTTGGTACCATATGGCATTCAATGCGAAGCTGAGAAGAAATATTGGGTATACCCAGCACAACTGAAAAATTGAAATTCGTGTTTTATAAATTCCATCGAAAAAAAGGAGTGTAAAGAAAAAAAGAACCAATTTTTTTCTCAGTACTTGATACATCAAAGCCGCAGTCTTATCCAAAAAATTGGTAATGAAGGAGGAATGTTCATTACTTCCGTGAATCGTTGTGAATATTGATGTACCCAGAATGAAATGCAGTATTGGTAGGGTAACATTGTTGAAGAAGAATATACTTCCTAAGAAAAGTACACCGTTTAGGGTGAAGCATTTTAAAGTACGTTTACGAATCGTGTTGGATCTTTAAATTTTTTTTTTTCACCCGCACACAAAAAAGAAATTAATCTACGATCAAATGTCAATACGGAGAAAACACAACATCTTTACCCGTAGATTATGATCAAACTTGAGGGCCATGCAAAGGAATCTCTGAAGCCACACAAAAAGTGACTAAAACACAACTTCAGAGTTTCTATGAAATTAAGTTTGGTGACTATTCTAACGTTGGTTGAAGCCATTCCAGTATTATTTACATCTGCAAAAAAAAAAAAGAAACGTTTAAATCTATTACCGTTTATTTATATACCGTAATAAATATTAGCTAAGAGTACAGTTTTTTTCAAACTGAACGATCCTTGATCATCCCGGTCATATGGACAAAAACCCGTAGCCGAACCGCAGTCACTGCACCATTTTGGGGGGGTTGTGATTATCCGGTCTTTTGACCAATGAAACAAAGCTACTTTTTCCACAACTGTTATTTAATGGTCCCCAAAATAGTTTCCAAAAATGGTTGTCTTCCCCATTTACAACCTTTCTATTTGGAATTTAAAGATCGATTTTTGATTTTTGAAATATCGGTCTTTACAAATCCTGCGGACCGATTGTCACCCCTTTGACCGCAGCTATACTATCAGGCGCAACGATCACATTCACACGTCTATCGGATAAAGATGAATATTCTACCGCACAAAAGGTGGACATTTTTCTATTATTCCGTTAATCCGTTGGTCAACATAATTTACCGAGTCTTCATAATTCAGTTACCATGTGTATAACCTTAAAAACAAAGAACGCGTTCGTAAAGACGAGGAAAAAGCGAGCCAGGAGGAAGCTGCAAAAAATCAAAGAAAGGAAATTGCGGTAATCCTTCTCATTGCCGTTTCTTCGCGTAGATCCGAAATTGGATTAGTTCTCTAACCCGTGATCCTTTAGGAACGCGAACGAAGATTGAAATTACTCCGTGAGAAAGCGGGCGCAAAACAACGTCAATTGGCACAGAATGGATCAAAGGAAATAGCAGCTGAAACAATGACAAATGATCAGGTCATGGCAATCCAAAATGGTTCTGAGGGTCATATCAATTTTTGGAGGGATATGGAAAAGGTAATATATATTATCCCAAATTCACCTTCCAAGCCATTTAAGTGAAGAAAAAAAAAAAAAAAAATCTATTTTAATTAAAAGGAATTTGCAACTAATAAAGAGTATGAGGCCGAAAAAAGGACAAAGGAACAGAAGATGGAAAGGCAACTTGCGATGCATTTTGACGAAGTGTTGAAGGGTAGGTCTGTTTCCTTTTTTACGACGATGGTGTACCATTTATTCACAATCCTCAATTAAAATGCAGATCCAAAGCCATGGTATCTTAGCACTCGTAATCACGAAGAAAAATATTCGATAGACGGAACCATTAAAAAGTAAATCTTTGTCACTGGTTTTTTTTTTTTCTCGCACATCTTTTTTTGTAAGTAATACTGATTTTTTTCTTTAGGAAAAAAAATATTGGAACCAAATCTATTGATGATCCACTGCTTGTAATTGAAAAAGGCTTGGACAAAAAGTTGAAGAAAAAGAGTGATATCATCACAAACCCTAAACCGAAGGTGAAATTTTGTTTATATCAAATATACATCAGAATTTCGTTGAACCTGCTATTAATTGATCCGATGAGTGCTTTAGGATGAGAGAGAAAGGAATTTGTCATCGAATGCCTCGTCAACGATTGATGAACTACGTGCTCAACGAATCGCAAGAGAACGTGAGGAACGAATACGCACTCTTAAACTTCTTAATCCTCATATGGAAACAAGTCGGCCGAAAAGTCGTTATAACTCTCAATTCAATCCAGAAGCTACTGAGGCGGCTCATAATATATTCAGGCGACGAAGTAGAGGTTATGATGGATCTGATTATTCTCGTTCACGGAGGCACAAACCCTATTGATTCTGTACCACATTTATATAATAACATGGATTTGACATTGTATTATAATTTATGCAACTCGGGATACGATTATTTCCTATACTTTATTACCATATCGAGAACTTGAGATAAGCTGACATTATCGTAACATGATATATTTATTTTATCACGACCATTAGGGTGCACGTTATTTCTATAAGATATTTTCTCGGCATAGCAACAGTCTTTCAAAAATAGATTCATCGTGGAAAGGCTACACCACCTTGCCAAAAGTATTTACGAGTGTGATACGATGCATTTTAATCGTTATTCTTTATCAATAATAATTTGTACTTGTAATAATTATTATATGAAAGAAATTGGCGATTAATAAAGGAATGCAAGCAAGGCAATATACAGTATATTGTTATAAACAATTATGCTATTACAATATATTTTTTTCATTATAAGAACGTATCTTCAGAGGAAAAATATCCACTTGATTTTATATTCGGAAAGTAAGAAAGGTTTTGTTTTGTTAAAATATTTCAGAATATATTTATTAATGGTTTTTTCTCAATTATTAAATTGTATTGTAATAAAGTTTTTATATTGAAAAACCATAAAAACAAAAGCATTCTTAGATTTTAAAAAAATGACAAAAGAGTAAATATAATTTCCAATTCTTGGTCTCATATTACTAATAAAACTCTATAATATTTCTTTACTAAATAGTTATAAACAATCAATTCATTCTATAGACTCAAAGAATTTTTTTCTTTTTCTTTTTCTAAAAAAGTTTTATTAGAAACAATTTTTATGAAAAAAAGCAAGCAATAAAAAATTAAAGTTCTCGTATATTTAAATAACATATTGAATATCTTTAAAGAGATAATCTTTTCTTGTAATGTTTTGTTTAAATATTTTGATTCTTTAAAACAATTTTTTAAAATAGTTGAACCTAAATATAAAAAAAAACTTTTTATTAAATAAATAAATTAAGTTTCTTTTATTTGCCTTAACAACTTTAAGATAATATAATTAATTGTTTTTTAATTCTTTATCAAATTAACTATCTATATTTTATTTAACTTTTGTAAACTATTTATATTTAAAATTTAAGTAATATTTAAATTATTCTTGCTTTAAAAATTGATGTTTTATCATATTATTACTCAAATAATTATTTTTTAATCATTAATTTCATTGCTTATAAATTAATATTATAGATCTTTTATTTATTTTTAATTAAAGATATTTTGAAAAAAACTCTTTCCGTTGATCCTCTGATCACATACAAAAAAGATGTTTGCAAGAAGTTTTATACTTCTTTGCTAATAAAGTCTTTACACTTTC
>CAJVPT010004058.1:0-14107 GCA_910592055.1 Acaulospora colombiana
ATAGGAGAAAAACTAATGACTCAGTATCTTGCGAACCCTGTGACTTGCAATCAGTTCACCTCAAAGGTGAATGTTAGTGTGTCATGACTCCACTAACACTAATATTTGTATGGAAGAGAGAGTTAATATTGAAACTGTTTTGAAGAATGTTTCTCATAATTTTATAACAGGTTTTCTGCTACTTCTTGCTTTCTTTCTTCATCCTGTAATGATCTTTTGTTCCTTGTTTTGATATTATACCTTGTTCTTTCCCATTTCATTTTTTTGGATATACCTTGTGTTCTTTCTCACTTCACTACCAGGTTATATCTTAACTTCCAAATCTTCCTTTTCTCTTGCCAGAGTTGTTCTGTTGCCTTCTTCACTGCTATTTTGACCTCTTTCTCATTTTCTGTGATTTTTCCTACTAACTGGACCATTTTGTGGGTAATGGTCCCTCTGATTATATCCTTGAAGTCTACCTGACCCACAGGCTTAATTTGTAATTTTATTAATCATAATTGTTTGATTATTACAAATAAGTGGTTATACATATATATTATAGTAAACCTATTTACATGAATAGTTGTATTTATATTTAACTAGTACTATGTATCACCACTACCAGCCCATCCACAAACTGGAAGCCTGCATGATTCCATCTTAATTATTCCTGGAACAATTTTTTATTAAAAGTATTCTAGTTATCAGGCTGTCAAATTCAGCATCCTGGATCTTGGTTTTCGATCCTTTGGAGTGGTCCGCAGATTTCTCCTTCCACCAAGGCCTCCCGATAGTCAAGTCTGTGAAAGTTAGCACAGCCACATGCATGAGGATAAGTCCTGAGAGGCATGCTACCAGTTTTGGGGATCTACTTTTCTTATTATCATTTTTATTGATAACGTGATTGTGTCAATGGTAATCCTATTCGATTTCAGATCACAACCTGATCACAATCTATATATAGACCAGATGCTATATTAGAAACATCAATTAGTTATGGTTATTCCAATGGATGGATTTTTTTTCTTATCAAGCCAGTCTTATGTCTTATTGGTGGAATCGAACCCAAATCTTGTGATTGTTGACCTTTTATAGAATGTTAACCACTGCATTATTGGCCCATTAGTCCGTATTTATTGCCATACTTGAATCACTGGATTATTATCATGAGATAGATGAGATCTTCATATCACTTGTGGCTTATTCTCACTTGGCCCTCATGTGATATTGAACTCTGGACCTAGTTATTGCAACCTGGGAGCACTACCACTGTGCTATAGACCCATAGGTTAATTCTCTCAATTATCTAATGGTGGTGGGCCTTGGGAATTTCTTAACTTTCACAATTTTGTTATCATCAGGTTGGATTCTTTCGCAGTTAATCACATGACCAAGTAATTTCACTTGCAATAAAAAGAAGTGACATTTTTTAGAATTCAGTATCAGGAAAGTTTCTTTGAGAGCATCTAAGATAATAGAAACATGGTGACAGTGAAGTTCAAAGGTAGTGGAGAAGATGGTAATATTATCAAGGTAAACTTCAACAAATTTGCCACAGTAGGGAGCCAATACTTTGTCTATTAGCCATTGGAAAGTTGCAAGAGTATTAAAAAGACCAAAGGGCATAATATTGAATTCATATAAACCATATTTCATTGTAAATGTTGTTTTGTATTTGTTCCTATCACTTATTACCACTTGCTAATATTCACTTGCTAGATCAAAACAGGTGAACTATTGAGTATCATTGAAGATTTTCAAAAGATTATTCACAATCGGCATGGGGTAGATATCCTTTTCAATAACTGTATTGAGTTTCCTATAGTCAATACAGAAGCATTGCTTATTATTTTTCTTGGGTACTATAACAATAGGAGAAGGCTAGGCGCTGATAGTAGAACTGATAATTCTTCACTGCAACATTTTCTCAATTTCTTTTTTAATGAATTCTTGTTGATTAGGTGAGGCTTTGTATGGTTGCTGTTTGATTGGAATAGCATTCTTAATATTAATGCTATGGGTAACCATTGTGGTCCTTCCTAGATTACTTGTTTGGCCTTCCTTGGAGATATGATCAACAAAGACATCCTTATAATTAGATAGAATTTGTTGAACCTCAGCTTGTTGTTCCCTAGTCAAGATTTTAATAGATGGTTCAAAAAAGGGTTCCTCGAATTCAGGACAGTCAGAAAGAAAGATGACAGGATTGTCATTCTTAGATTCAAGAACAAGATCAGACATGTAGGCCTCCTGTTCTTCAAAATCACTTTCAGATTCATATTCAATTTCATTCAAAAGTTCATCTTTATTATCCTCAAAATTATTGTTACCTTGTAGAAAATGTGAGGGAGTATCAGCATGGTGGGTGGTTCCTATAGTAATAGTTTTACCCTTATAAGTAATTTGAAGAGTATGGTCCTTAAAATTCCAATTTGCCTTTATATGATCCAGTCAATCAGTTTCCAGAAGAAGAGTCTCCTCACATAACTCAATTACTTGCAAGGTCACTGGTACAATTAAATCCTTGATAAATATTTTCAAAGAAGTTATTTGTCCAAGAGCCCTGGCTCATATATCATTGGAAGTAATTACAATAGTTTTGAACTTGATATTAATTTCCAATTCAAGTTTTCTCATAAGTTTGTCAGTGATAATACTAACAGTAGTACTAGAGTCAAGAATTGCCATCACAGGATTTCTTTTGATATGGATATAGCACCTGGCAGTTGTGGTTTTTCTTGGATCATCAAAAATGAAATAATTGATTTCCACAGGTACCTTAGATTGCTTAAGAATTTTCATTAAGTTTTTGCATTGATTTGAGTATTGTAACATTTGTTCTAGAGTAGCTTTGGCCGGAAAATTCAAAATATTCTCAGAGATATCATAGTTGGGCAGTTGGTCCACAATAGATGATTGGGCTTTGGTTTTAGGCCTTTTGGGTTTGGCAGCAAGAGGAATTGAAATTACTTCAGGTTTAGAGTTATGAATTTCCCTTGGTGGGATTCTAGAGACTTTCCTGATATGTAGGTTTAATTCCCTATTTGATTCAAATAGTTTTTGCTTTTGCTTGGCCTTTCTTCTATTAGTGGTGTAGGGTTAATTGCATTGACCAATGTAGACTTCCTCCTCACATTCAGATTCATTGAATTCCTTCTCAGATTCTTCAACAGTAAGATAGTTCAAAGGTTTCCTGGACTTGGAGGTGTTTGCTTGGACCTTTTCAGACATACTTTCCCTAGTCAGATATTCTGGTTCATTGACTTGAAACATATAAGTTGAAAAGATTTAGATCTATTTATAGGGTTGAAGATAGGTTGTCTTGGGTGACAGCCTTGTTTTTCCACTTGAGCAAAAAGAAGTTCCAATTTTTTACCCAAGTTCAACTGAAGTTTTTCAAACTTTTTGATAAGGGTATCCATAGGATCTTCAGATCTCAAAGAAGTCATTTTGAAATTCCTTAAGGATGGAGCAAGATTGTGTGGTTTCTCATCATTGTTTATGTCCTGACTATTTTGATAAGCAATTGCACATTGATGTGTAGCAGTCATATTATTAGGATTGTTTATAGAAACAATTGGAGTCAAGTGTGATAGTAATTCCTGATGTAGTAGCAAAGTTGTTGGCTAGGACTTATGTCACCTTCAATATTGGTCATTTTGAGAAGTTTTTTGAAAGTGACATGGTAAGTAGTCGCAGATTCTATTGATCCTTGTCTATGTTTTTCAAGATCACATGTCTATCTATTGATCCATCGCTGGGTACAGAACTGCTGTTTAAATTCCTTAGGGATGGCCTTCCATTTCATGAAATTAGCATCAGTATTATTGTCCTCAAAGTATGTTATCCATCATTTCTCAGCTTCATTCTGGAAATGGGCATTGAGCATATGAATGAGTTATTTGCTTTCCCATTGATTAATTATCATAGCCTTTTTAAAAAAAGTCATCCAAGTGATAGGATCCTGGATTCCATCACCAGAGAAAGGTTCCACTTACAGTATATTGAAGTGTAAAGGCAAGGAGTATTGTTCAAAATAATCATAGATGTCCTTGGATGTTGCCATTATTGTATGGGTATATGTATTATTAAAAGGGTTAGATATAGTAGATAAAATAAAAGAAAAAGAAAAAGTAGAAATAGAAGAGTTAAAAAGTGATTCAATATGTAAGGGTTCATTAAAAAATAAAAGATTTTTGTAAGTTTTGAGTGGGCCAAAGGAAAAGTAAGCTATTCAAGATATACTATTAACAAGTATATTAGATGGTTTAAGGAGATCAATAGTAAAGAAATTGAATTGTATAATAGCAGATAAGAATTTCAAATAAATGTAATCAAAGAGGTAAATAAGATAGTAAAGATTAGTTTTTTGATAATAGTTGATTCAGAATAAATGATAGGAGCAGAAAGAACTTGATTAAAATAATATTGAGTTACAAAAGTATAAGAAGTAGTAACAAATTCAACTTTGAACTAATTTTAAAAGTTTTTAAAAGTAGGATAAGGTTCCTGGGGTGGGCAACAAATTAAACAAGAGTTGTCAATATAAGAAGGATAAATTTGATTAATGTTGATATTTGGATATGTTTTGTGAAAAGTATTATGTATACTATTAGTAATAGAATGATTTTTTAAACTATTCATATAACAAAATTCAAACCCTTTGCTAGACTTTGGATTTCCGATTACTTCTCAAATAAATATCTCCAATACTGAGCAAGGCTTCCTAATTGTTTATAGAGAATAGTTTACAGAGTAGTAAATCTCACAGTCACTACCAATTTGTCACATATCCAATAATCTCCAAATCAGATAGATAGATAAGACAACTATAGCAGTAAGCTACTTTAGGTTAAAGAAGAATATCTTAGTTGTAATATATTAAAGTTGATAATTCAAGGATAGTAGAGGTTACACAAACATGTTTAAAGAGGCTTTGGGTGATTTGGTTTAATTAGAAGGTTTATTAGAAATATATAATATCAAGGATAAGAGAATTCCATAGGTAAAACCTTGGGTTAACTGCTTTAAATAGCTGGCCTTTGTATATATGATTGAATATTAATTATTTAATGACCAAAGTGATCAAATCTGCCAGATTTGCCAAATTAGACCAATATGCCAGATCTGCTCACTTGGATAACCTGCTAACTAAATGTAGATAAGATATGAAAATTAAATAATGAAATTAAATAATGCATACTACGTTAATCACTATTTTGCCTTAATAATTGAATCTACTCTATAAACTAATAAGACACACCTTGCATCATATGTGTCACATGATCTAAAAATAGAATTAAAGTAATATGATAGACAAGAACTATAGATAATATAAAAAAAAAATATAACTAATAATTAAGGCTAACAATATTTATAAGGTCAAAACAAAAACAAGGATCAAGCTTATATCAAGTGGCATAGCTACCTCAAGACTAACCTAGAAACATTTTGGATGATCTCCTTAGGAACAGAAACTATTAGAGCTATCTTCTTCAGAAAAGAACTGATAGACAAAGAGATTAATGACATTTTAATAGAAAGAAATAAAAACTTTGCAAAACTACTAAGTACAAACAAATTCTACTCAAGTTTGGTAGCCAAGACACTCAATAGTACAGAAGTAAAAGCATGTTGTACCTCAAGAAACCCCTTTACACTAAAGAAACAAAACTTCACAGTCATATGCTTTGCATCAAGAGAGGTTCTCAACAAAGTCTGTAAACAACATATTTTTTTACAAGGGCTATGCCTATCATGGAGTGTAAAAAATCCAGTAATAAAAAATAAAAAGACCTATGATATTGAAAGGAAAAGAGTCAAAGCACAAGATATAAAAGTTGAAATAGACAATAAGACACCTATAGACTTATTATCTGACAATGAATTGATCAGTTCCTCCTCCTCTTATAGTAAGAATCATTGACCTCCAAGAAGGCAACACCCAAGAGATCCATCTTCAAGAGATCAAACAAGATTCTATAGAACTCAAACTGGTAAAGAAAGATAATGAAATAATGAAAGACTTAAGAACCCAGCCTCAGAAAGTAATAGAGAACCTATTGGCAACTCAAGGCCTAGTCAGTACAGTAGTTTTGATAAGTACATTTCAAATACAAAAATAGAAAATAAAAAAAATCCACTATACTATATCTTAAATAACTTAGAAAAGTTAAATGGCAGAATAGTTAGACTAAAGAGTAGAACAGCTCCTAATAGACAGATAGGATATAGTAGAAGAGGGACAAATCACTCCTAAAAAAGTGCACCAGTTGTCCAAGATAATAAGAGGGAAAACAAACTCAATTTATCTCCAATAGAAATTTAAAAGGTGGGCAAACATCAACAAAAAGTACATAGCAGTATACAATTAGATAATTTAGATCTAGAAAAATTCTTACAAAGTGAAAAAAATAACTTTTTGAATAAAAAAGTGAAAGAAAAAGAAAAGCAAAGTAACAACAGAGATAAGAAAAATGACATTGAAAAAAGGATAATAAGAATAAGATGTATACAATATAAGGGATATTACCAACATAGCTAATCAATATAATCTTATAGAAGATATAAATGAGCTAGGCATAGAAATAATAGAATTGTGCAAAATCAAGCTAATCCATAATAATGTAAAATGGGCTTTTAGTAACCAGAAAGAATACAAACACTTCCATAGTACCAACAGAGATATCCTATATGGTACAGGAGTATATTGTCATGAGCTATCCCGGTGAGTCTGTCGCTAATCTGTAGCACCTCGTGTAAGCTAGGCTTCTCAAGAATACTTACAAATGACTCAAAGAAGAGAACGCCTATTATAAAGAACACTTAAAGAAGGCAGAGACGTGATGATTGACTTGGCCGAAAGAAAGTGTCTCTTTATTGCGTTCAGTTTCTTTGATATATTATTAACTCTTATTTCTATTCTCAATGAGGGCTGTTTTTTCTAACATATTCAGCTCTGCCTTTTCAGCATATATTAATAAACTATTTATACTTTTCTATTTAACAATAGCTATCTACTTTATAATTAGCTATACTAATCCTAAGCTTTGCTAAACTTTCTATACTTTTCCGATACATACAGTTCCCTTATCAGTACCTGAGCCTTATTTGTAGTTTCTTATCTTGCAACACTCAATCTTTCATGTCAAACTTTCAGGTTTTTGGATTCTAGACCATTACATGTAAATCATGTCATCCACGTGACCCATAACAATATCTACTAATAAGAAAAGATCTCAAAAAACAAGTAGAATCAGTAGAGAAGGCAGATGGTTATATTATTGCCATCAACATATTGACAAAAAAGAACAAAATCTATATTATACAGATTTATTATTCCATAAAATAGACATAGATACAAGAAAGTACAAGACAATTTCATAAATTATATTAGAGGAAAATATGAGCAAGGCTTTCACACAATTTTAATGGGTGACTTTAATACAGTATACAATTCATTAAAGGATAGAGCATTCTTATCCAGAGCATATTTCATACCCTTATGGTAACCTGAAATTTCTCTATTTAACTTTCTTGACAAATAGAATTTTTTAGATATACAGACAATATATAAAGGGAAAGACAAAACTCCTACAAGGCAAGATACAACAAGCAGTAGCAGAATAGATTTCATTTGGATGTCACAGAGCTTAGCAAAATACACAATTCTACAATTTGAAAATCAAGACATAAAAGAAACTACCAGAAGTGATCATACTATACTTTTGGTAGCCCTATATAATGATAATCTATTCACAAGAAACAAGACCATTAAACACTGCACAATATTCAAAATATGAAGAATTGATCTAAAAGGGACATCCCCTAAATATGGCAAGCCTTTTGAGAAAGCCTGAACTATAAAATCAAAACTTTTTTGGAGTTTATACTCAATAAGAAACCTGATGAAGATGAAAGAGAGCTACTAGCAAATAAATCTGGAAAACTTTCAAAGATCTAATTTGTAGGGTAGCTTTTATCAAATTAGAAACTAAAAAACTGATATCAAATAAGGAGAAATGTTACAAATAAGTCCAAAATTTATGTGATACAGAAGAGCTCTTCAATTAAAAACAGTCTTTTAGAAAGCAGAGGCATCAAAAAAAATAATAAAGATGCAGAAGCTCAGTGTGGCTATTAAAAAACATAATGCCATCCATGATCCACATTATCAAATAGAAAACTATTACATCAAATACAATATCTTCAATATTCCCTGGATATCCTTGAAAAAAGATATCTAGACTACAATAGAAGAATTCAAGTTTATATATCAAAACTTAGAAGCCAAAAAAGTAAGAGAGAAGATCAAATCAGCTTTAGAACTAAGATGTGATAATCTCAAACACAATCAAAAGAAGATGGTAACTCGCTAACAAACAAAGAAAGAAGCAAAATAGTACTTAACTGGATCAAAGTCAAGCAAGATAATATGGAGTATATAATGATGAACAAAAAAAAAATTGAAAAAGAAATAAAAAGATATCATCAAGAAGCCTTCAAAATACAAAACACCAATTTTACCAGTCTTATCAAAGAGTATAAAAAGAAATATAATTCCAAACAGTACATCTGAAATACCTGATATGACAATCTTCTAGAACTAATTACACGTGAAGAACTGAAATAAACTCTCTATGCATTTCTAAATAATAAAGCCCAGGAAAATCCCAGATTAGTTATGAAATACTAAAGAAATTGAGTCAAGAAGGAAAAGAATATCTACAAAAGATATTAAATATCTTCTTAAGATGAGAAGTTACACTTGTATATTGGAAACAAAGCCACATATACCCAATAGCTAAACCAAAACCATGAGGATATGAATTAGCAAATATAAAACTAATCATACTACTGGAAGTTATTAGAAAATGCTTCACAAAATTCTAACCACCAGAATGAAAAATATTTGAATGATTCACAATATTCTTAAGAGTTCTAATTATGTAGAATTGCCAGGAGAGAGTATAGCAGAACTCATTCAAATTCTTAATAACATCTGTGAAGATACAAGAGAAAATAAAAAAGAGCTGTGAATATTCTTTCAAGATATAGCCAAGGTATATAATATCATTAGCCTGGAAATGCTAACCAAAGCAATAGAAAGGATTAAGGCATTCAAAAATTTATCAAGATTATAATGAGCCTGTTCCAAAATAGAGAGTTCAAAGTAATATTTGAGAATGACCTCATAGAACCAATAAGGGCAGGAGATGGAATAAATCAAGAAGAAACTATCTCACCACTGATATGGAAAATTTTTTATAACTCTTTGCTGTGCAAAATTCAAGAAGACATAGAACAAGGATATAAAATGGAAGTCTTAAAGTATCCTGATTTAAATAATATTATCACTAAAAAACTAGAATTAAGACATGCAGCTATAGCTTTTATGGATGATACCACATGGATTACAAGGTCCAAAGAAAATATGGAAAAGATCCTAGAAACAGCAAGGATCTTTTACAAAGCAAATAATTCTCAAATCAATAGTAACAAGTCAGTTTTGGTTACTATTAATAATCCTAATCACTATCTAGAAGAAGTTTATACAGGAATCAATAAAGAAGTGATTAGAGAGTTAGATAGAAGAGAGCAAGCAAGATTCCTGGAAATATGGACAGGCAATCAGAAAACTGCAATAAAACTCAAAGAAAGGGTCTTAAAAGAAATCAATACTATTACAAGAGTTCTCAAAAACAAGAAATTGACTGATAAGCAAGCCCTTATATACTAAATAGAGTATTGATTCTGAGAATAGAATTTAGAATGCAGTATAACATATTGTTCTAGAAAATATGCAATAACTTGACAATAACATATCATAAGCTCTTCAAGAATAAAGTAGCCTTATATAGAGTTATCCCCAACAGTGTAATTCATCATTTGAAGATATATAACCTTAAAAGTATATGGATGCTTCAAAAAGAAAACCAAATAACCAGACTCTATAATAGAATAAATGATCAGGATCCAGCAGGAATTACTACAATTATTATATTGAAACAAGTACAAATTAAGCACTGGAAACCTCACAATCTTCTTTTATGTGAATCCCTAGATCATTTTGATGATAAAAGAAATTTCACATTGCAAGTTTTAAAGTTAACTAAAGACTTGGAATCAACTTTCCAGAGCTGGAAGTGGAACGATATTTTCGAGTGGACCAAAGGCAATAGTCCAATTCAAGAACACCTAACAGTAGAAGAATATAGAAGGCAATACCATCTTTACAAAATAACAGATTAATGTATATAGATCAGCTGCTAAACTAAAACCTCACAAAGTTCAGAAAGTGGAGAATAATTCAACTTATTCAGCACACTAGCAAAGGCCCTATTCCAGGATGGTATGATATCTTACAAAGAATCATAACTAAAGAAAGTATAGAAGATCTTATAACACTTTAGAAAAAGGGATAGGAAGAAAAGTGGCTACCAAAATACACTAAACCTGAACCTGGCAGAAATAAACAAAAGAAAACCTGTATAGTTGCCCAGAAAGAGAATCAACAAATAGTATGGAGAAAATTGATTCCGGAGAACAGTCAAGATACTGCAATAATTCATCATTTCAACTATCAGGAAACAGAAGATAGTCTAGAAACAGTTCTTATCAAATGTACAGGATACTTATTAAACAATAGAAATAGAAATGCATATAATATAGAAATAGAATCAGATTTAGTCTATACTATACCATTCTTAAACCATCAAAAAAATACTAAAAAAGCACAATCACTAAAAGTTCCTTGTTCCCTATTGGAACTAGATAGTATAATAATCATGAATATAGTTTTGAAAACTCAAGATCCAACAAATGATCAAATTGAAAAAATGAAACAAGTATTAATAGGAGATTGGGAACAAGAAATACTCAAAGACAATGTTAAGCAAGGAATATATTAAGATCATCTACTTGAAATTCCTCAGTGCAATAAAGAATCACAGGAGAAACTGACTTTTTATTCTGACCGATCCTTAATCGATCATGAAAATGAGAATGCAAAAATAAATACAGCATGGATACAAACAGAAGGAGCTAAAAAAGAAAGTAAATTTCAGACAGAAGTCAAAAATTGACCCTTGTTTACAAGGGCAGAACTGGTGGCACTGGTTACAATAGTTTTAGTAGTCCCAATAGACAGTACTGTTGAAATCTTCACAAATAGTCAAGTCTGTATCTCTAAATGAAAAAAGCTAGAGAAAGAAGATCCAAAGATGACACACAAAAGATGACTAAAAGAAAAAAATTGATCATTATGGATAAGAATACTAGATTTTGTAAAGAAAAAGCATATTCAACTAACTTTGATCAAAATAAAAAGCCTATTCTAATAATCCATGGAATAAAAAAACAGACTAACTGACTAAAGAGTTACTAAAGCTACCAGCAATAGAATGGAAGAGTCTCAAATCAAGTAAGATATCCATAAAAACTATGTGGCAAGAAGAAGTGGTAGACAGTCCAATATGACAGTTTATCAAACAAATTAATAAAAAATCAATAGTTCTAGCATGGATACAGCAATTCAAAATAGAAACAAAATGGCATCACCAAGTTCACAAGTATCAAACCCACTTATGGAATCTGACACAGGATAGGTTAAAGAATGGAAATACATGGAATACCTCCTTCAAAAGCTCACAGAGAGAAGTTTTCTAGTTAAATTGATCAATAATAAACTGCCTATCTTAAGCAAGCTAGTAATAAGAAGATCAAACCTATACAAGCAAGCAAGATGTATAGCATGCAATCAGCATTAAGAGACAATAGAACACTTATTAGAATGCTTTGATCCTAATATTGAGATCCTAGTGGCATGACAAAAAGAATCTGAAACTTTTTTTAAAGGATTTGACAAGCTGTATCAAGAATATAAGAGGGAAGTGAATAAAAAAATAATAAAACTAGTAGTCAACAATAGAAAAGAAAAAGATAAATTAGATAAATAGGCCTTTAGACTAATAAAATCAATCTTGCAAACCGGTTCAAACACTTTTAACTTTGTGTAGAATTAGTAGAAGATGATGCAATCAAATAAGCTACTAATCTAAACTGTTATAAAAAGAAGTTGGGAACAATGATAAAAAAATGGATTCTAAAAGTACAAAAGAAGATTTGTAACCAGATCCGAAAACAAGTCTGGAACATAAGATGTGAAAAGATCATTGAATAGAAACAAGAACAAAGAATTGATAGAAAAGCAAAATATAAGAAGATCCAGGAAGCAAGAAGGCAAGACCCATAAGATAATCCTAGCTACAAAAGTACAAGGCAAGAGAAGAAGTGAAAGAGAGTGAAAACATAAACCTTATAGAAATTATAAGAAATGGGATTAAATATGGAATGAAGTGGTTGGGTTTTGATCCTTGTCAGAACATTGTGCAGTGATCTATAGCAGTGACCTGCAGGTGATAATGTTAGAAGTTGTAAGGGTTTCCATCTGAACTATTAACAAAGCAATAAATTACTTCCAAAGTTGCTTAAAGTTCTGGATAAATATAAGACTTTAACAAGTGATTTGGTTAGAGATTTAGCTTTAGCAACACATATATAATGTATAGCTTACAATTGTTTAATAAAGCAAATATAACTAGCCTGACAGAAGATTAAAATAAAAAAAAAATTATCTAAAGAAAGTAAGACTAATCTGGGAAACTTTACTAAAAGAAAATAAATATATATGATTATAGTTAACATTCTGAAGAAATATTTTTCAGCAAAATATTTTATGCTAAATAATTAAAATATAATTATAATTACTTATAATTAAAAGATTTGTTGAAATATATGGATAAATATTTGAAGTCAATTCAAGCATTCCAGCCAACTCATAAATAATATTATAATGATATATATTTCTATGACATGATACTATCAGAAGATTTGCCAAATGGGGCATATAGTTTGGAAGAGATTTCAGAACATGAACAAAAAAAAGAGATAAAAAAGGGTAAAAAATCAACAGTTAAATTCAAAAGACAAAAAATAACTAAATATGAAAAATCATTAATATATTTAAAGAGTGAGAAACAAATTGAAAAAAGTATATGAATAGATGAAATTTAAGGAGTAGTTAAATTAGATAAAAAAATGAAAAATCTTGAAAAACATTTAGCAAAGTAAAAACAATTGAGGCTAGTTTTAAAAAAGTCAAGCTAAAATCTTTAAAGAAAAAAAAAAAAGCAAGTGAAAATGGAGAAAGAGAAAAGTGTCAAATAATTTAGTTAATTGATTTTATAATTTTTTAATAAATTTTGTAAAAATCACTTCAGGATTTTATTATTCTGATCCAAATAGTTTTTTATTCTTGCCTGATATATAATACTACTAAACTTTTATTCTTTCTTTAAACACACTTAATATTGATAATAGGTTATAATTATCAGGATTATAAGAAAAGTATACTTCTTCTTTTAAGAAACTAGCAAGTCAAACTATAGTAAGTTCATTAAAAGAGATCTGGAAGAATTGAAAATTCAAATAAGTAATATCTAGTTTATTTTAGATAGTAGTAATAGTAGAAATTTAATTTAATTGGATATTTCTAAACAACAGCTGTCTGGTAAATCTGTTAAAGGTTGGATTTTAGAGAGTTTATTGTCAAAAATGATATATAACTCCACATAACAATCTTTATAATATCTGTATTAATTTGTATATAACTTTATCAAAGTTAAATAAATGTGACTGAGCTTTTATTCATCCCAAAAAAATTATATTATATATATTAAATTAAATTCTTTTTATTAATTTCTAAATATATAAAAAAAACTCTTTCTGTTGATCCCCAAATTTTCAAAAAAATTTCTTTTTTGGTAATTTTTTGAAAAAAAGAGAAACCAGCCAAAAAAATAAAAGAAACCAAGAGAAACCATCTTTACAACTAAACAACTTATAAAAACAAGTTCAAGAACTCTTTATAGAGTATAGAAGAGATAAATTTTACAAAAATTATTAACTTCCACTATATAAATTTTTTCTTTAAGAAAGAGAAAAACAACAAAAAAGACTGATTCACAGTAAGCTCTTGGAAACCCAATATCAACCTCACAAAGCTCCTAGCCAGGCCAGTGCAGGTTAACACCTTTCTAGACACCAAGAGAAGCTTTACAAGCAA
>CAJVPT010004059.1:0-14105 GCA_910592055.1 Acaulospora colombiana
ATAGTTTACAAAGGTTTAATAAAGCACACCTAACTAACCTGACAGAGGGTTAATTTAAAAAAAAAAAAAAAAATTAATTTAATATATTTTTTATTAATAATAAAATTTTATATTTTTGAAAATTTATATCATACAATTATTCTTATATTAATATTAATATTATTATATTTAGTAATATATATATTGTCTATACAAAATAAGTAATATAATTGATGTTAGTCACTATTATTGTTAGATTAGAAAACAATTATTAAAAATTGAAGCAAATATAAGTTTATTATATTTTAAATATAAATCTCTGATAAATAAGTAAATAATAACAATTGAGTAATAACAACAATTCTGTAATAATATAAAATATATTATATTTAACATATATAATATAGAGCTTTATATAGTAGTAAATATAAATAATACTTAATATATATTGCAGATAGTGAGTAAAAGAAAAAAAATATAGTTAATATATTAATCAAACCTTTAAAAATACATAATAAGTACTTAAAACCATGGGTCTCCCAATAATTACTGCAATAAAGAGAAATCAATTAAAAAAAATACTATATTAGTATTAGAAATATATATTGTTTTAGATAGTATTATTGTTAAGATATTGAGAATTAATACAAATTATTAAGTGGTTAAATACTGAATAAATTATAAACAATAAAGTTACAATAATATGTATTAAGAAGCAGAAAAAAATAGAATTACAAAGATTTTAAAAAAAGATAAAAAATTATTGCTAGTAATATAATTTATATATAAGTAGAAATAAAAATCTAATTTCATTAATAAGTCTATATTATAAAAAAAAAAAAGAAAACTTATAGACTAGAAGCAATAATAAACAATATTTCTGAAAAGAAATTAAGGTATATTAGGTAATACTTTGAAACCTTCACAAATAGAAACAAATCTCTTAAAAAGGAATTTATTAATAACAATAAGTGATTGATTTTTTAGGAACAAGAAAAAAAATATTTTAAGGTATATAGAAAAGATAAATCAAAAGATAACAATTTCTCTATTTAAAACACAACTCCTCAAATTATATTAATATGCAAAAAACTAGAAGAAATATAAATAAAAAAGTTTTTCAAATATTTGTTTGATGGATATAAATCAAAGAGTTACCAAATACTATATATTTGAATATCAAGAGTTATTTTTTCAAAATCAGAATTAAATAATATAAAAATTAATAAAATTCTAATTGAGAGAAACATCAATTTAGCAAGATTTCTAGATATAAGCAAAATATATATTAGTCTAGTAGCTAGAATATTGAATAGTATTAAAGTATACTATATATTCAAAAATCTCTTCACACTTAGAAAACAAAATTTTATAATAGTTTGTTTTGAAACAAAAGAAAACAGAGATAATGAATACAAATAATATATTTTTTTACAAAATTTATATCTTTTTTGAAGTATCAAATATATTGTTAATCTAGAAAAAAATTTTTAATAATATAATAAGAAACTATTATCAAAAGTACAGATATAAAAAATAGAAGTAAATAAGAATTTGATTTTAAACTCATTGCTAGATACTGAATTCATAAACTTTGATATTATTCTTATAAAAAATCCGAGTTTTAAAAATTGAAGATAAACTAGATATTACTATAATTGCAAAACTAAACAAGAAAACAATAAGACTTATAAATATACAATTACTAAAAACAATAAAGAGTCAATTAAAAATCAAATATTTAGTTATTATAGATACTTAAAAGATAAAATAGAATCTAAAGCAGGAGATTTATAGAATTTTTTAAAATATATTTTAGTAAATCTAGAAAGACTAAATAATAGAATAGGTATATTAGAAAAATAATCAATTTTTTGATAAATAAAGATATGGTAATATAAAAGCTAATTGTTTTTAAGAATAAATCAGTTATTCAAAATAATTAAAAGAAGCTGAAGCCTAATATCTCCTTAACAAATATCATAAATAAGGATAAAAATAATTAATAAAAGACAATAATATAATAGAACAGGATTATAACTTAGATATAATAATGTTTTTATAAAATAAATGATATATCTTTTTTATAAAGAAAAACAAAAATAATTTGATAAAGAAAAAAAAAATAGAAAAAAATAATAAAATTTTTAAAAAAGTAATAAGAATAGGTACACACAATATTAGAAATATTACAGACAAGATAAATTAACAAAGTCTTAATAAGAAGATACTAAAGTAAGGAATAAATATACTAGGATTATATGAAAAAAAACTTATTATATCAATGTATAATGGATTTTTAATAATCAAAAAGTCTATAAGCAATTTTTATTGTATCAATAATGATATATCTTTTAAAGCAGGAATCAATCTTTTAACTAGAAAAGATCTTGAAAAAAAATGGTATCAGTAGAGAAGAATAAAGGATATATAATTGTAGCTAATCTGTTTATAAAAAAAAAAAACTCTATATAATACAAATTTATATTTTCTCAGGATTTTTATAATAAATTCAAATTTAGTATAAGCAATCCTTTTATTTTTAAATATATTTTTTATCAAATTTAGATTGCTTTTATTTGATAATATATGATACTGTATATTATATAATTGAAAGAAAATAAATGATGTTTTTAATAATAAACTAAAAATTAAATATGTTATGTATTTACTGTAAAAATATAAACTTGCAGTATTTTGGATATATAAATCACTATTTTTCTTGCATCAAATTATTATTTTCATGATAAAATATCAAACACACTGGCGATTTCAATTACGTAATTGTGATCTAAAATAAAACCTTCATATTAACTTTGAATTTCCAGCCTCTTAATTTGACTTGATCTGGTTTGAAAGCAATAATATAATTTTGGCATGGCCAAAAAGAACGAATTTT
The DNA here is from genome assembly GCA_910592055.1 of Acaulospora colombiana. Lineage (NCBI taxonomy): Eukaryota > Fungi > Glomeromycota > Glomeromycetes > Diversisporales > Acaulosporaceae > Acaulospora > Acaulospora colombiana. Next base: position 2,879 of record CAJVPT010004059.1, read on the forward strand.
TGTAGTAAGCGTTCATATAAAACACTCGAGACATTTATTTATGAAATATCACCTGAAAATCCTTTAACGCGAAATGATACCGATGCTACATATTTGCCGGGAAAAACTACCATGAATGCCAATAGAAGGTATTCCTGATCCCGAATGTACGACATAAGTAGTCCCCTTGTCGCCACCATACCATTTAGAAATACGACCTCGGTCAGTATGAAATTGTATCGCATATAAAACCGATCCGATTCGTATATAGATTTCTTGTATTTGTTCTCCTTCCTCCCACTTAAAATCATGCGGTTTTCCGTCACCAGGTAAACCATATATATCAGACGTGCCATCAGAATAAAAGAAACCCATGGCGTTAACCATATCAGATGACCAAATTCTTAAATATATGAGATACGCATCTCCCTTTTTGAGCAATGCACGAAACTCGGTGCAATCTCTATTACTAGAACTAAATTTATCCTCGAGATTGAAGTCATCTAGAGGTTTACGTCCTAGTTGTTTTACGGCAGAAGAGTACTGTTCATGTTGTTCCTTAAGATTATCAATGGCATATTTTAAGTACTTCAGATTCGCTAACGTTAGTTTTTTAGGAACACCCGTCGATTCGGCATTAATGTCCTGTATCCTGCGACGATATTCAATTAAAAATTCTTCGAAATTGACGAGACTTGGTGCCAGATCTTGCAGCGCTTTAATTATGTAGCGGACTTGAAGGAGCTCGTTTTCAATTCTTTTCCGTAAAGTATAATCCGCAATCGTACCTGTCCAATGTTCTTTTAAAGCACTCTCGGCTTCACTTTCGCCGTCAATCAGATACGCTTTTGCATTGCCGGCACTATCTCTGATTGTGTATATTGATTTAATAAGAAGTTCAAGATGGTTTTGAATGCCCGGTATTCTGTCCTCCAATACCCTCAAACGCTCGTGAATATACTCGTTGTTAATATGACCCGATTTAGGGTTTTTTATTTCTTGCGTTATGTCATCCATCTCGCTTTCAAGGGACCACATGAATTTCTTTGCTTCATAGTTAAAATTTCCTAATTCATTGGTACAGCCACGAATATCATCATCTAGAACGAAGAGTACTTCAGAAATTAATTTCCCATTCCTTGTTACAATGTCACTTTTTTTCATAAGTATTCCTAAACTGTGAATTATAGCGCGGTATTGACTTAATTCACTTGTTTCTAAAAGAGAGTCAAGGAAATTAGTGAAATAATTAGAATTTATTGGGATTGCGAATACCATGCAAATATACCTGGGACATATTCTTTTGATATTACGCTATGTTTTTCACTGAATCGTGTCTAGCATTATCAATTTTATTAGGGATCTAGTTCAGAAATGGACTATTAATCTGTACCATTTTCTTACCCAGTCATCTCGAACATGAATTAAAAAATAATTCATTCCCTGACACATCAACACCATAAATATAATGGGTATCAATACTTTAAGGGTAATAGGTCCCGTCAATTCAGTTGAGCTCGCGGTTGGATTTTCTTGTTCCTGTGTTTCCGACTGGGTCGCTGGACGACGTTGTCGAATCGCAGAGTTTCCTGCACACACCGCAGACATTTTTTGAATTTAGAAACAATATCCCGGGTGATTATTGAATGGAAAATTATAATGATCATGAAAGCTACCATCTTCCCTAAGGACTTTGGTGTCATTTGCGTCTACAAGTTCGTTATCTATTAGCATGTCTCAAACATGGTTGAAAAGACGTGCGCAAACTCTATTTATTGTAGTTATTCCCTGATTAAAACAAATCATAAATTACTCACGGTCACTCGTGTGCAAAGGAAGCTTGGTGTTATTTAATTGGTTTATTAGACCTATGGTTATGTTGCGTGGGCGTTATTCTACTTAATATGGTTTAGTTTTAAATTCATGATTTTTACAAGATTGGAAAAAATGAGTTATATTAAAGAATTTTAGGCGCCGCATTTCCAATATTTTGATCAATGAATTCACTTTTAATTTTTGCAGTTATTATCGTGTTCGCAGGCGTTATTTACAAATTCATGTTAGACTATGAGGTAGGCTTGTTGGAAGTGTACACTTTGTTAGTTTATAAGCTTTAGGGTGCTCATTATCAACCATTGTATATAGTCTGTTGGCCTGTCGCTTTCCGAAAAATTCTTAGGAATAGATATTCTAGGTATTTATTTTGAATCACTAACCGCAAACAAAGGCTGTCAGTCCTAATGGTTATTATTGCATTCACAGGTGTTGTTGGCAAACTCCTGCTAGACTGTGAGGTAGGCTTGTAGAGTGTGCGCGTTTTTTGTTTTTTTTTTTTATATTTTTTATATTTTTTTTTCTTTACAGTATTGTATTCTCACTGTCATTTTAAAATTAGTTGGTTCTTGTGAATTTCTTTCCGGTAAGAATTTTGCGCTTTCATTCATTACTTTGTAAACTTTTAACGCCCATTATTAACTATTATATACAGCCTGTTGACTCGCCTATATTTAGAAACCTGACATACACTACTAACTCGTTTTCTGAAAAACTCACAGGACTAAATATTCCAGGTATGTCATTTTTAATTATCTATCATAAATAAAATGGCAGTTCTTATAATTGTTATTTATCAAATAAGCCCCTTTAGTAATAATGGACTATCGTGTCACGAGCAAATACCTTGCCAACATAATAGAAAGAAGTGAATTGCCTCCGGAAGATTCGAGAAAAGTAGTAAAGTATCTTAATGAACTCGGCGATCAAATTATTGGCTCTGGTGAGAACGTCGAAAAAATGTATTTTGCCGGCAATTTGGCCTTTAGAGGACTTGACCTGGAGTTAAGGTTTATCCTCGAAAATATTCACCCTGATGAAGTCCTCACACAGCAGAACACAACTTTCTTTGTCGAACGGTTTGGAAAGATTCTAAATATTGTTACCGGACTACGAGATCATTTTCAGAGAATCATAGATGACCTTGATAAACTTGTTCTGTTAGATGAAAAGATGCTTCAATCTGCAAATGGAATGAATTATGTGGAATTATATTTCGAGGATGCTACTCCGGTGTTAGATAAGACCCACGATGTGGAAAAAGCGAAACGAAAGCTCGAATATCTAATGCAATTTATGAAAATTATTCCAGATATTCGGAATCAAATAAACTATACTCTGGTCGAATTCAATCAGCATCGACTAGCGCTGATTAAAGGTCGTAGTATATGGTCTAAATTTCGAAGACGAAAGTTAGTTTCGCTTGAGGACACCGAAAAATTATATGAAACGATTCAAAAGTTAGACAGTGCAGCAAAAGTTTTTAAAACGAAAGGTTTAGAAAGTGTAAAACGAATCAGCGTATAGTAATTCAAATGTTTCAAGTAATAATGCCAAATTGAAGATACCAAGTTACTCGTATAAATTATATTCTTTAATAAAAAAAAATATATTTCCGGACAATTCTTTCTATTTCTATTTATTTAAAATATTTTGCAAAGGGTTACGACTAGTTCGTAGTTTCGGGCTTTGCTTTGAAATTAGACTTTAAACTATTATCATCATCTATGTGAAGGATTTTTCTTTAATGAGCCACAAAGATCACGTGAAACCTAAGATTGTTTTGAAAATTTTTATCAAGTAACTTGCATATTACTTTATTAAAAAAGATTTTTTAATTATAATTATAAACAAAGATTTTATCACTAATTATATACTGTATAATAATATTTAGATTATTATTGCGAATCTATAAATCTATAATGTAGTGATTAGTACTCTATAGGATATATTATAAGATTTAATAAATCAAATTTAATAGAAAACAAAATCTCTGAAAAATGGATAATAATATAATCTCTTAACATATTACCTGACGTTTCAAATATATCTGTAATTGTCTAAAAATTAAGCCACTTAATCATAATTATAAATTAATACTCTATAAAATTGTAATGTAATTAATTATTTAAAATTAACTAAATTAATTTAATCTTTCAAATAAAGACTCAACCATATTTATTAACTTTGATAAAATAATATATAAAATTAATTGTAAAAATTATAAAGATTATCATATGGAGTTATATATCATTTATGTCACTAAACTTTCTAAAAATCCAATCTTTGATAAATTTAATAGATGATTTGTTATTTGAATATATTTAATTGAATTAAAATTTCTATTACTATTTATCTAAAAAAACTAGACATCCCTTATTTGAATTTTCAATTCTTCTAAATTTTTTCAAACTAACTTATTATCACTTAACTTATTAGTTTCTTAAAAGAAAAGATATACTTTTTTTATAATCCTAATAATTATAATTTGTTATTAATACTAAATATATTTAAAGAAAAGGTATAAGTTTAATATAATAGTCTTGCATATTATACAAGAATAAATAAACTATTTGAAAAAAACTCTTTTTACTGATTCTTTAACTATACATAAAAAAGATGTTCGCAAAAAGTTTTTATTTTTCTTGACTAATAAAGTTTTTTTATTTTCCTTAAAACAATTTGAAACTTGTTTTCAAGAGTTACCATTACCCTTTTTTACTTGTTTACAAACTCCTTTAAATAAAAACTTGAGTCTCTAATGACCTGAATAGACTTAAGCACATATTTCCTTTACTAAAGACAAGAAGGTTTTAGAAAGTAAAAGCATCAACTTGTAAAATATTATCTTTTAAAACTAAACATAACATAAATATAGATGTTTTCTGAATAGAAAAAGACTTATTATCTATCTTCTCACATATTGTCACTTGCTCTCTTAGAGTATCTATAGTTTTTTCATGATTTTTTAGAAAAATTTTATCCATCCCAACTTGACCCTAAATTTTTGATAACATAATATCATCTGACTTATAATTGGCTGACATAAAACATATTAATAACAAGATATAAACAAGGTTTCATTGGCAATACTCATGTATTTTGATAATGTCATTGGTAAAATAAAAGAGAATCAATTGATACAAAATCCTCTACTCATCCAAATGAAGTGTAACTAAAGTAAAGAGATTATGAAACCATTAAAACAGGCACTAAATTCTCTAGGTAATGATGGATTTCTAAAATATTTAGTATATAAAATTTCACAGATCACTTATGTTTCTTTTTGAGAAACAAAATTTATAACTTTTTACTTTAATGGGAACAAAGATCAAAAAATGCTATAAATCAATAATTTGAATAATAAAGAACAATTGTATTTAGTTTTTTTATAGTTATTAATTTAAAAATTTTAATGTTTTTTAGTGAAGGATATTTGATTTTTATTTCTACTTCCCCTTTAGGAACCTATCTTTATCTTTAGATAATAAAAAGATAGTTATTTATTCAAGGTGAGACCTTTAATTTCTTATAATCCTGGTTAGGCTAAATACATTAAAAAGATTATTTCCTTATTTCACTTAGACAATAAGACTGAAAAACAGAAGACTGTAAATCACTACCCTTCTCTAGAATTGAAAATGTATTTCTTCAAATATTATATAATAATATCATAATCAATAAGAATTGCCACTACTCTTCTGGAACCCTTTTACCATTGTAAGGCAAAAATATTCTTAGGAAATAACTTTTTGGGCAATGAAAGATATACACTAATAAAATTTCTTTAACTAGGCATGACTGCTAAAAGATATTAATAGTTATATAATATGAACGAAAGGTTACATAAGAACCTGAGATTTACTATAAGTCATTAAAATATGTGCGGATTAATAAAAATTATAAATAAATAAGTTTCTCAGATAATCAGAAAGAAAAAGAATATTTTAGAAATGTTGACTTCTAATAAGAAAAGATCTTTAATAGAGGTCTTTTGAAAAATACAAAGCAATTTTATTTTATTTTTTTCTTTTTCTCTTTATATAAGCTTCTTTCTTTTATTTTCCCTTTCTCCTATTGTAGTTTTCAAAAATTAATTCCTTGAAAGATAATTAGCACCGACAATCTGCTAGCAATGATAGATAAGTTGTGAAGGTCTTTACCTAGAACTTATCTCAAAATGAAATATTGTTCCCAAGGTCACACTTAGAGGTTTAAGCTCATTTAAGAATTTAAAGCTTATAATGAGTGAGTTGTCATGAGATTTAGTTTAGCCATGATATATCTGCTTAATGTATTGTAAATAGTTTTGTTATTTATAATTAATAAATGCATTATGCTAATCTGATTACAGGTATAAAAAAAAAAAGAATAAAAAAACTATTTGAATCAAAATAAAAAAACCTTGAAGTAATTTTGAAATAAAGAAATGATTATGTTATTTATAAGTAAAGTAAATTCTTAATATTCTATTTTAGTAGAAAAAATATTTATTCTATAATTATAATACTTTTGAAAAGTAATAAAAAAAAAGATTATAATTTATATAATATTTATTTATCTGAATACCTAACTCATAACTTATAATAAACCCAAAGTTCTTATAGAATTTAAAAAATATGTTTACATTATATATTATATATATTTTTGTTTATATTTCTGTTAACTTTTTAAATAAAAGATTTTTATAATGAAAAAGTAAACAAAAAGAATAAAATATAATTACTTCTAAGCAAAACATGTATTTTAAAAATTTTTTTTAAGTTTTATAACTCTCAAAATATAGAGTTTTAAAGAAATATTTTTTTGAAATAATAGTTAAAAATTTATAAAAAAAAATTATATAAACTTATTTTTAATATAATTATATTATTATTTTTATTTTTTCTCTTTATCAGGCTAGTTATATGTGCTTTATTAAACATTTTGTAGACTTTATATATCAATGTGACATTAAAGCTAAATCTTTAACTAACTCACTCATCTTAACTATTGTTACTCTAAGTGCAACTTCAGAAGTAATTTATCACTTCGCTAACAATTCAAGTGAATATCCTTTCAACTATTAGTATCATTGTCTGCATGTCACCACTGCAAATCACTTTGTGAAGCTCTGATAAAAATCAAAACACAATCAATTCATTCTGTATTCAATTCCTTTTATCAATATCTACTTTAGATTCTTGTCATTCAATCTTTCTTCTTCAGGAATTAATGGTTTCTTGATCTTTATCTTTTAAACTTTCAAGCTTGGTTTTCTTACTTTATTCTTCTGTTGATTTTCTATAACCATTCCTATTCAATTACTCTTATATATTTTTTGTTTCTGATCTTCTTTCAAATATGATTACAAAACTTTTTCTATATTTTTGTAATTCATCTATGAGCTTTTTGGTCTATTCTTTTATTATAACATTTGAGATCAGCTATTGCAATAAGCCAATTATTTTTTATAAGTCCTATACAAAAGCTTAGCATCCCATAATCACTTTTGGAAACTTTTTCTATAAATTGGAAGATTAGCTTATCTAGTTTTCTCTTCTCCTCTCTATCATTTGTAATTAGCTGTATAGTTTTTTCTTTTATTTCTTTTTTTCTTTTTTGAAAAAGTTTCTTAAATTCCTTTAATACCTCTTCTAATTATTTTACTCATGCTTCTTATAATTGCTTTTATATGTTAGGCATTCTAGTAAGTAGTTCACCATTTCTGCATCTTTATTGCACTCTATATATACCATTTGTTTATAAATATCTAATCTTTTTATTGCTAGTTTTATCAAATTCAATAACTCATTATTTGCTAATTTTACAAGAAAACTTTTTTGTGAAAGTCTTTGAAAAAAGTATTTCAGTTATATCTATCCTTTATTCTGTCCTACATAATGTTCCATATATCTTTATGCTAGTCTTATATTTGTTGATTTCATTTTTTCTGTGTTCAATTCTGTTGCATCTATTGATAAACTGTTATCTTGCCATTTACTTTTTTGATAAATTGCCTTATTGGAGTATCCAGTGTTATATTTTACTATTTAATTTCTGTAATAATTTTAAATAATTTGAAATCTTTCTATTTTATTTTAGGAAGTTGGAGCACTTCTTTGATTATGGCATCTGCTTCTTCATTATATTTATCATTAAAGTGGGCCTTAACCTTGATTTGCTTCAGGTTCAAGTATTTTTTCTCTACAAGATCTAATATTCACATCCATAAAGATCAGTTTTTCTTTTTCAACTACTTTTTATGTATCTTTCTGAAATCTTTTTTCTTTAGTTTCTTCCATTTGAAGATACAAGCTTGACTGTCTATATAGATCTTAACTCTACTTTCAATAGGAACAACCAGTAGTATAGTAACTATTGCTATCAATTCTGCCTTTGTTAATAATAGCCAATTTCCTACTCCTATTTAAAATTTGTTTTCTCTTTCTGTTTCTTCTATTTTAATCCATGCTACTTCTATTTTTATTTCTTTGCTTCCATGATTGATCAATGATTTATCAAAATAGATGTTCATTACTTTATTTGCCTTCTGATTTTACTAAAATATTTTCATTAACTAAAACTAATATACATCTTATTTTACATTGTCTTTAATAATTTTTTCTTTCTAACTTTATATCACTATATTTACTATTTTGGCTACTTGTATTTGTTCTTAATTCTCTATTATCACCTTAAGTATTTCTTTTTCCATAGTTGTCTTGCTTCTTGAAATTTTTAATATCTAAGTTCTTTTGATAGATTTTCTAATATTGAAATATGGAACTATATATACTTCATCCTTTTTTTCTGTTATTATACAATGGTTATTTTTCTTAATACCTTCTAGGCACCCAAGATATTTTATTAGACTTGTTGCTTATTGATGTTTTTCAGCTATTGAACAGTTGAAGTATTCTATTTTTATATTATTAATTGTACTTTCTCTCATTAGCTTTCCCTAGATAACTTGATCTTTTTTGTTTCTTATAATAATCCACAACTTCTTTCATTTGTCATGATCATGTTTTACTATTGAATATTTGAGTTTTCATTTTATTCAATTTACTTTTCAAGGTCTGATAAGCTATTCTATTGCCTCTTCTTGTATAGTCTTAACTATTAATAGATATTATTCTAAAACTAGTTCTTTATCTGTATTCTACATGAGCTGTAACATTCTTCAATTTTTGTATTTCTTTAATATCTATATCAATTAGTTGATCTATATAAATTAACTATTGTTTTTTAGTGAAGGTATAACTTTTTTGTATTTGTTTGATACAAGGTATTTATTAATTGAGATATTTTTCTTATTTTATTCAAATATATTATATCATTTTTAGCTTTGAAAAGTTATATACATATCTTTAGCTAACTTTGATTGTAAAGTTGCTTCTGTCTGATAAGTGATATAAAAAATTACAGATAAATAAATTATTAGGCTCTCAGTATTTATTTGTGCTTTTTTAAGTCTAATAACTGTTGTAACTCCTGCTGATCCTTAATTATTGAGTCTATTGCATAATCCTATTTTCTGACTTTCTCTTTATAGCATTCAAATACTTTTCAAGTTGTGAATTTTCAAATAATATATAACACTATTTGATATTGATTTACTGAGAACAGTTTTATTTTTAAAGAGCTTTCTATATACTATTGTTAAAATATTATATATTTTTCAAGGCAGTATACTGTATTACATTCGAAACTCAATTCTTGATATTAGAACTTTATTCAATATATAGGTATTTATTTGTCTGGTATCTTTTTATTTTTTAAAAATTTTTTGACTATATTAATTTCTCTCAATACTTTTTCCTTGAGTTCAATTATAGTCTTTTGATTGTCTATCCAGATTCCTAGAAACCTTGCTTACTCAGTTTTATCTAGTTCTTTAACTATTTCTTTGTTGATATCTGCTTGAACTTTTGCTAGATATTGATTGAGATTATTAATAGTAACCAGTATTGATTTGTTATTATTGATTTAAGTGTTGTTTACCTTATAGAAAATTCTTGCTTCTTCCAGAATTTTTTTCATATCTTTTTTGAATCTAACAATCCATGCAATATCATCTATAAAGGCAATAGCTACATATTGAAACTCTAATTTTTTTATATTATTTTCTATTAGATCTAGATTCCAGAAAACTGTTATCTTGTATCCTTGTTCCTTATTGTTCTGAATCTTGCATAAGAGAGGGTAATAGAATATTCTTTACATTAGAAAGGAGATAGTTTTTTCTTGATTAATTCTATCTTCTTCTATTATTGAGCTTATTAAGTTGTTTTTATAAATGATTCTAAACTTCTTGTTTTGAAACAATTTCATTATTATATTAATAAAACCAGTTGAAATTTTAATTTTTTCTATTGCCTTTTTTAATATATTCAAGCTAATAGTATTATATGCCTTAGCTATATTCTGAAAAAATATCCAGAGTTATTTTTTATTTTTCATGTATTTTTACAGATATTGTTTAGAATCTAAATAGGTTTAGCTATACTTTAGCCAGTAAGTCTTGCATAGTTGAGACATTTGAAAATATTTTTCATCTTACAGATATTTTCTAATCTGTTAATGAGAATTTTTGTAAAGTATTTTCTTATTGCTTTTAGCAACACTATGGATTTTGTGTTTATCAGATTACATCCCTATAGTTTTAGCTTTGCAATTAAATATATATAGTTTTATTTCTATTGTATTGAAGTTATTTTTCATCTTAAAAAGTTATTGAATATTTTTCTCAAATATTTTTTTTCTTTAGATCCTAATTTTTTAAAATTTCATAGCTGATTTGTGATTTGCCTAAGGCTTTATTGTTAGAAAGTGTTTATAATATTTTACTTAGTTCCTCTTGTGAGATTAGCTTTAAGAAATCTTTATACTATATTTCTTTAATATAGTTTTTAGACTTGTATTCTGCTTTTCAATTATTTATTAGATTGTTAAAATTAGTATTTTACTTTTTAAAGATAACTTAATTATATATTTATATCTCTTCTTCCATTTTTTCTTTCTTGACTATTATATATTCAGATTTATCTTTCTTGATTTTAATTCTATTCAGTACTATTTTTATCTTTTCTCTATCTATTAAGGAGTTTACTATTCATTTTAATTGATTATCAGGCCTTCATATCTTTGTTCAAGGACTAATTTGATTTTATTTTTATTTTTTTTTTTTCTATTCAACTAGTTTGAGTCCTTCTATTGTATCTTGAATATTATTTTTAATAATGTCCAGAGAATATTAAAAATACTGTGCTAAATGCAATGGTTTTTTATCTGATAATTAGACTTATATATTTTATTATGCTTATCAATTTTTTTTTTTTGAAACTTCGACTCAACCTTGTTTTATTAAAGTTTCAAGACGTGGCAAATGAATGCATATACAAGAAATAATTACTAATAAAACACTCCTAGA
>CAJVPT010004060.1:0-14105 GCA_910592055.1 Acaulospora colombiana
AAATAAACATTAAGTAGGGAAAAAAAAATTAAAAAAAAAAAAAAAAAAAAAACATGATTAAAAAAATATCAGATTAACTAAATGGATACAGATCATATAAAAATAAATTCGTTTGAATATGGATCGGATCAAATAAAAACTGATCCGATTGGATTCAGATCAGATTAACCTAAAATCCAATTCGATCTGATCTGTTGCAATCCCTATCTCTTGTAGTATAAATTTGATTGATAAGATACCTTCCTGATAATTGAATATGTTTTTTCATCTCCAACTTTGAAAAGTGACTTGTATACTTTTTGCCAGAGCCAATGCCATAGCTGCCAAGTTCCTTTCGTCAACTTGTAAGAGTTGATAGGATTGCTTAAAATATTACCTGGCTCTCAACTCTTGATTTGGCTTTGTTTCAGTCTGATTATAGTAGCAATACCAGAGGTCTTATTGTTGTTAAGCTGACAGAAAAGTGTAGATATATGACTTTCTAATTGTATCTCCTAGATACTTTTGAGACTATATATTCCTTTGTTGTGAATACAACTATTTGGGATTGTTCCATAGACTAGAACCTTGTTCTTGAATACTTTTCTAAACATAGCTGTGAGATTATTATATGTTTTCTCACTCAGATATGTATATTGTATTATGTATTCTATTCTTGAAAACAGGATCCTATTTATAATATATCAGGCATGTTTTTTTATCAATTTCTTCTTGGTTATTGCTTGGACTACTGTTCTGATCTCTGATTTTATAAGATTGATAATGTCCTGGTTTTTTTGTCTTAGTCCTAATCAGATATCAAGAAATCTAGCCTAGTTTTCCTTATTGATTTCATGGACTATAGTATCCTCTATTTCCACCTAAACAGTTCCAAAGACTTGTAGGTTTCGATTAATATTAAGGAGGATTGATTTCTCTGCATTAATCTGAGAGTCATTTGCTATATAAAACTTTTTTACTTCTTCCAGGATCTTTTTTAGGTCTTCCTTGGATTTGATAATCCAGGTCATATCATCCATATAGGCAATTACTATATGCTTTAAGAAGAGCTTCATTTTCTCTTCAGGTTTACTGAAGTTGGGAGACCATTTTTCTTTCATGAAATAACCTAGGTTATTGTTGTTTTGGATCTTGTATAAAGTGAATGGTAGAAGATTTTCCATAATAATGGAAAGATCGTTTCTTCTTGGTCTATTCCATCCCCTATCACTATTGGATTAGATAGTCTATTAGGAAGGATTATACTATAGCTTCTGTCTTTAAAGAAATCTATTATGAACTTCTAAATGGATGTAGGAATTCAAATCTGATCTATAGTCTTTTCAAGCATATGTAGGGATATTGTGTCATATACCTTTGCAGTATCTTGAAATAGAATTCATAGTTTTTTTTTATTTTCTCTGGCCTCTTCACAAATATTATTCAACAGGTAGATAAGCTCTGCCATAATTTCTTCTTGTAGCCTAGCAAAGTTTGATCCTTTTAAAATTTTGTATTGCTTGCAAATAGCTGATAATCGGTTGATAAGGACCTTGATAAAGCATTTTCGAGCTGTTTCCAAAAGAACAATAGGTCTTGTATTGCTCAGATCACATTTTCAAGGCTTGGGTTTGGGAATGGAATAGATATTATTGCTTTTTCATTTCTTAGGTACTCGACCTGTGCTTAAAACTTTATTAAAAAGAAGACATAAAGTTCCTTTTCCTTTGATTCCTAAATATTTGAGTATTTTGTAGCTGATGTATGAGGGGTCAGCAGCCTTGTTATTCGGGAGAGATTGCAAAGTAGTTTCAAGCTCTTCTACTTTGATTTTTTCTGTTAAAAATGAATACCATGTTGGGTCAATCCATTCTTTGAGTTGGTATTTTTTTTTCCAGGAGAGGTCTAGATTCTCAAAGTTGGCATTTCTCTTTTTAAACACCTTTTTGTGATATTCTTTAACCTTGCTTTTGATGGTTTGAGGGTTAGTAACGATGTATTCTTTCCCTTCTTGATTTGTAATTAGCATCTAATCTAATATGATTCTTAATTTTTTATAGTTTAAGACTGAACCCAGCATCCACTTCTGATTGGATCTAAGATTATTACATCTGTTATCCAGAGCCTCCTTGATTTGGTTTCTGATGAAAACTTTCTTTTTTCTTGCATATCATTCTATGGATACATTCTATTTTAGTAATTTTTCTCAATTACTTTGGGATCTCTTCTTATGATTGGGGAGATGCTAGTTCTTTGTCAAGGAATTCATAAGTGCCTTGTAGATTTTGAATAGTCTTCTCTATATTTTTAGTATCCTCTATAGTCTTTATATCCCAGTTAATTTGGATTTTCTTTAGAAGAAAGTAGATCTTATTGGTTTTTCTGTAGGCTTCAAAATCTTTCTTTGGAATTACTAATCCCATCTTAAATTCTTTTCTTCTGCTAGGAGTGGAGTAGACTCTTTTCTTTTTGAGGCACTTGTATACACCCTTAATGATTATGGTTTCAAGTTTTTGCCAAGTTTTTTTGGGTTCTTGAGGGTTATTCTCAGTTTCATGTCAGGAGGCCTATGCATCAATTTCTAAAAGCTTGTGTTCGATCCAGAGTTTGAATTTCTCTGATTGTTTCACAGTAAAGTTACCTGGATCTGATATTTTTTTATCTTTTGTTCTATCTTGCTCTTGTACCTAGTTTTTGAACAAATGTTTGTTGTCATTTTTGTTAATAACAGGATATGGTTACTACCCAATCATATCTCTACTGGAATGTTTTTGAACTCATATATATTGCTTAAACTAATTTCTAATGGTATTCAGATCTAGTCAATTCTACTGTGTACTAAGTTATTTGCCCATGTGAAGGTGATATTCCCTTCTTTTTCCCAGGAGTTTTGAATTTCTATGTAATTCCAGTCTTCTAGGAAGTTGAAAGGATCTATTTCAGCTTTTTTGTATCTTGGGATTGTTTTGTCTGTAGGTGGTGATCAATCTACTATTGGGTTGACAACTGCATTAAAGTCATCTATGATTATGATTTTGAAGTGGTTTCTTTGCTTATCTAGAATCTTGTTTTGAAGTAGCTGTTGTAGCCATCTACTTTTAGCTTTTCCAGATGACAAATATACTTGGTAAATACAGAGTTTGCTTCTTGTTGATAGGAAGTTGGCTCCTATTATATATCCTATTCTTTCAATTGATTTCAGCTTTTTTTTAATGTTTTTCCTAATGAGAAACCCTACTCCAGACCCTCTGAGTTTTTTATTATTACAGCTGTGAAAGAATTTGTGTGTTTGCTGTAGGTTAAAAGTGAAGTCAACTATTTATTTTGTTAGTTTAGTTTTACAGATTCCTAAAATGTCTATTTCGAGATCTTGTATGAGTTTGAATAGTTTTTGTTGCTCAAGACTAGTGTTAATGCCTCCGACATTATATATTTCAATAGTAATAGTATTGTCTATTGTGAAGTTGTCAATGGTATAGTTCTTATACAGTGTGTGTTTTTTGTCTAGTTTATTAATAGTGATCTTTTTAATTATACTAATGAATTCGTCAAGTGGTGTAGTATGTATTGTGCTGGAAAGGGTTGTATTAGTTTCTGTTATTGTTTCTATGGTCACTCCTTTCTTCCAGAATGAGCTTAATTCCTCTTGTGAGTTTAACTCTCTCCTGGTGTACCTTGATTGAACTGGTACGTTTTTAGAAGTGATTATTCCATTATTTTCCTCTTACCCTGTTCCGGTTATCTATTTTCTTCTTTATTATATTTATTCTGGTATTTAATCACTTGAGATTATTCAGGATCTGGCACAAGGGGTCTTGATTACTTTTACTTTCTGAATAAGGGCTTTGTGATCTATTATACAAACTTTTTCTTCTGTTACAATAATTTATTGGCTCTCTGTTACTATTGGTAGTGAAGTGTTTAGGAGTATCTGATATTCCAGCTATATAGTTACTACCTTGAAAGTTGCATCTTTTTGCTTTTGCCTTTTTTCCAAGGTTTGTTTTTTTCTTCAAGTTGCTTTCAATTTCTGAGTCATTCTTAGATATTGTATATCAGTTTACTTCGTTGTTGCTTCTGATGTCAGTTTGGTCCAGTTGTCTTGAGTATAGTTTGATATGTATTGTTTCAAGATAAGCTTTCTCTTTGTTATAATTACTGCTCTCTGTTTTGATTTCTTCTTTGTTATGCATTGTATTCTTGCTGAAGTGCTCTTTAGAACTTCAATTGAGTTTGTGACCATGTATAGATATATGTTGTCTCAGGGCCTTATAAAAATCTTATGTGGTTACAAAATAGACTACTGCATATCCTTTTTTTTTCAAAGTGAAAGGGTTTCTTGATATATAATATGCTTTTGCCCTGCATGCTGTGTTGCCCTTGCTATAAAACTTGTGAAGGTATTGTATATACCATACAGTTGTAAGGATTGGCTGTTATGGTTTTTGAGAATAGCATTGACTTCTTGGTTATCTGATTCATGGTGAGCGAAAATTGCTTTAAAGAAATTTACTTTGACATAAATGAACTATCTATCCTTTAAGTCTTGCTGGTTTGAAATGAGTCGTGCTTTGATTCTCCTTTGAGAGTGAGAGTGGTTGTAAATACGAATACTTGAGACTTTTCCATATTTTTGTAAGGTAGCCTTGATTTCTTAATGGATATTACTATAGTTAATATCTATCAATGTGATAACCATTGTCTTGTTTTCTTCTTCTGCTATCTCTTGTTTAAAGAATTTCTTTTCTGGTGGTGAGTATGAAGTTTTCCATTTTTCTACTTGTATAGGAATCAAGGTAAAGTTTTCTCCTTCTTTCTTGTTAATATTCTCTATACATTGTAAGGCATTTTTCATTTCCTCAAAGATAAAAGTTGTCCAGGCCTTACTATTGAGAAAGTCTTTTTTGAATAGTAGCATGTCTTTAGGTAAACTCAAGGTATCTTGGAGATAGCCTAATCATTCTTTTTTTGTATCTCCTGGTATTCTAGAGGTAAGAATTCTGACCTTGAATTCTTCCTTCTTGATAATATGAAATAGATTTAAACTAGATGGCTTGAATCTGTTTTGTGTATTGTAGGAGATTTGTTCTGCTATGTTTTTTTCTTCAACTCTTTCCTGGATGTTTACCATTTCAAGTTCATTCTCAAGCTCTTCCTTCATATCTTTATCACCCATTTCAACTTTGATGTTATTCATAATTTCAATATTGATTGTTGGTTGAACTTTTATGTTCTCATTTGGAATATATAGCAGTTTATTGTTTCTTAGTGATGGTATAGCTTTTCTATATTCTTCTAATGTAAGATGTTTTTAATTAAACTATTTCCCTTGCTTTATTCGAAGATTTATTATCATTTCTAACTGTAAAAGATTATTTCTATGTCTTTAGCCAACTTTATTACTTGGAGCATGAAGTTTCCTTTATCTGGTAGATGGTTCAGAGAGTTGCATATTAATAGGTTAAATTAAGTGGTTTTCAATTCTTTATCTGTACATGTTTGAGTTGGATAATTATTGTGATTTCTGTAGGACCAGGATCATTTAGTCTATTACACAATCCTGTTATTTGACTTTCATACTGGAGCATCCAGATGCTTTTCAGGTTGTGAATCTTTGGGTGATATATTATACTATTAGGTATAGATCTACATAGGGTACTCTTGTTTTTGAAGGACTTTTTATATACTGCTATTAAAGTATTACATATTTTCCAGGGTAGTATACTATGCTGCATCCTGAATTCTATCCTTAGAATTAATATCCTATTTAGAATATACAGGGTTTGTTTATCTATTAATTTCTTGTTTTTAAGAGCTCTGGTCACTATGTTGATCTCTTTTAGCACCCTCTCTTTGAGTTCAACTACAGTTTTTTGATTGCTGGTCCAGATTCCTAGAAATCTTGTATGTTTTGTCCTGCTGAGCTCCTTTACCACTTCTTTTTCTATACCAGCCTAAACTTCTTCTGGATAGCAATTAGAATTATTAATAGTAATTAGGACTAATTTATTATTATTGATTTGGGAATCATTGGCTTTGTAGAAGACTCTCACAGTTTCGAGGATTTCTTCCATATTCTTTTTAAATCTTGCTATTCATGTTATATCATCCATAAAGACTATAGCCACATATCTTGATTCTAGCCTTCTTGTGATTTGTCCTTTGAGATCTGAATTACAGGTGACTGACATTTTGTATCCCCTTTCTTTGTCATTTTGAATCTTGCAGAGTAAAGGATTATAGAATATTCACCATAGCAGTAGTGAGATAGTTTCCTCTTGATCGATGCTATCCCCTGCTTTTATGGGTTCTGTGAGGTCATTTTCAAAGATAACTTGAAATTCACTATCTTGAAATAGGTGTAGCATGATCTTGATAAAATCCTTTGATATTCTGATCCTTTCTATTGCTTTGACTAGCATATTCAAACTAATTGTGTTATAGGCTTTAGCGGTATTTTGAAAAATATCCACAGTTCCTTTTTATTTTCTTTTGCATCTTCGCAGATATTGTTAAGGATTTGGATTGATTCTGATGTACTTTCTCCTGGAAGACCCATGAAGTTGGAACCTTTGAGGATATTATTGACTTTACAGATATTTCCTATCCTATTAATAAGGATTTTTGTAAAACACTTTCTTGTGACTTCCAATAGAACTATTGGTCTTGTGTTTATTAACTCACACTCCCACGGTTTTGGTTTGGCTATAGGATATATATAGCTCTGTTTCCAACAAGTGGAGGTTATCTCTCATCTCAAGAAGTTATTTAATATTCTTTTCAGAATTTCCTTTCCCTCCTGACTCAGTTTCTTAAGCATTTCGTAGCTAATTTGTGACCGTTCTGGTGTCTTATTGTTTGGAAGTGTTCAAAGTATTTCACCTAATTCCGCTTGTAAGATTGGCTCGAGAAGATCTTTATACCATAGTTCCTTGATATAATCCTTGGGTCCATACTTCTCTTTCCAGTTTTCTGTAAGGCTATTGAAGTTGGCATCTCTTTTTTTAAATACTTCTAAATAGTATCATCTTAGTTCTTTCTCTATTTTACATGTTTTGATTGTTATGTATTCTGTACTATCCTGTGTGACCTTAACTCTATCCAGCACTATTTTGCTTCTTGTTCTGTTTGTTAGGGAGCTTATCATTCTTCTCTGATTGAATTTTAGGTCATCACATCATTGTTTCATAGTAACCTTGATTGCATCTCTTGTTTTCTTGGCTTCAATCTTTTGACTGATAAATTTCAATCCCTCTATTGCATCTTGGATATCCTTTTTCAATAATGACCAGGGCATGTTGGAGATGCTATGTTGGATACAATAGTTTTCGATTTGATGGTTAGGGCTATATATTGTATTGTGTTTCTCTATTGCTAAGCTGAGAGTCTGCAGTTTGACTATTTCTCTTAATGCTTTAGCCTTCTTGAAGAGCTCTTTCAGCTATAGGGCTTTTCTGTATATAATAAACTCTGAACTATGTTTATATTCAGGTTTTTCTTTATATATAATTGATTTCTTGGTTGTGAGCTTGTTGAAGGCTATTTTGCAGATTTATTCTTCAAATGTTTTTCAGATCTTGTTTGCTTGGTTTTTCCTTTTGTTTTCATTGAGTTCTTTTTTAAGTAGGGGTTCCAATGTTGTTTTAAACTTGTGATCTAAGTTTCATAAAAGGTCTGCCATTGTTCTGGAGATGTTTCTTTAATATTTATTCTTCTTAATTGTTGTTTAGGAGACTTTATGGTGTTACTTCGTGTAAAGATATTATTGTCATGTAAAGTTATAGAAATCATGGTGTGGTCACTTCCCTGTGACTTCTTTTATCTCTTCATTATCAAATCATAGTATTGGATATTTTGATAAGCTTTGTGATATTAAAATATAGTCAATTCTACTACTGCTTGTTGCATCCCATCTTGTGGGAGTCTTGTTTTTTTCTTTCCATATGGCTTGTGTATCTATAAATCTCTACTCATTAGAAAAATCAAATAGAGGGATTTCAGGGTACCAAGAAGATTTGAATTTTGCTTTGGAAAATGAAATTATATCTTTCAATGGATTGTAAGCAGCATTAAAGTCTCCCATTATAATTGTGTGAAAATCTTTTCTATATTTTGTTTTGCTAAGGATGGTTATTTTCTCCTGCACTTTTTTGCACATTTGCTTATCTGGTGAAATATAGACCTGTATAATACAGATCTTTTTCTTTTTCATTAGCAAGTTGGCAGCTATAATATATCCATCTTCTTTTTCAATTGATGCCACCTTTTTCTCTAGATCTCTTCTGATAATGAGGCTAACTTCTGCTCCAAAGGGTGTGTCAGGATTAGTGCTATGGAAGTATTTGCAGGCTCTTTGTTTGTCTAAAGTCCATTTGACATTAGCTTGGATAAGTTTTGTTTCACATAAACCTATTATATCTATCCCTTGTTCTGTAATTTTTTCAATTAGACTTCTTTGATTCATCTTATCTGTAATGCCTCTGACATTGTGTGTTTCAATTTTAATTACTCTTTTTTGTATGTCTCCCATTTTTTCCTGTTCCTTTTCTATTATCATGTTTTTTCTTTTTTTGTTGAGAAAAATATCATATTCCTTTTATAAAAATATTGTTAGATCTAAATTATCACATTGTTCTAATAAAACCTCTTTTTCTTATATTTGTTCTCTACCCTTGTTGTTAATTGTTATTGAGAATGAAGCAGGTATGTTCACCTCTTGTCTCTTTGGATTGCTTGTTACATCATATTAGGAGCGATTGGCCCCTCTTCTACCTCTATTTATCTGATTTGAGGTTATTTGTCCTTCGAGTCTATTTATTCTATCACTCAGTTTTTTAAAGTTGGCCAATATGAGCTGTAGAGGGTCTTGGTTGCTTTCTGCCTCTGATCTGGTATCCTCACTGCTAATATTCTGCTGGTGAGTCTTTCATCTTCTTATTGGCTCTCTATTACTACCTGTAGCAGGATATCTAGTTGTTCTATAATTTTCCTGCCTTACTCTATTATTATTTCTTTGTTTTGTTTGTCTTTGGTTTCTGGAGCATATAGGTTTTATAGTATAGGGATGATGATAAAAGAAGGAAGAAGAGGATCTTATAGACTTATAGCCTGATAGTTAATCTGAAGTTAAGTCATTATCTATATTGATTTTTTGAGATCTTTGATAATATAATTTCTTTTCTTCACTTATAGGACTAGTATTTTTTCTATTGCTGGGATTCTTCATGCTTCAGGACAGTCTTAAACCTTGTAAAAAAATATGTTGTTTGCATGCCTTGTTTATATTCTCTCTTGTTATGAAATAGACAACTGTAAAGTTCTGTTTCTTTAATATGTAAGGGTTTTTGAGAGGATAGCATGCTTTTGCCTGGATACCATGTAGAGTTTTTGCTATCAGGCTGGTATATGTTTTGTTTATACCCAACAGTCTAGCTGAGTCGATATTTCTCTCAATTAGGGTGGCATTTATCTCTTCATCAGTCAACTCTAATTTAATAAAAATAGCTCTGGACATTTCAGTACCTATAAGTGTTGTCCATGCTTATGTGAGATCCCATTTAATATATTTATGAAGCTTGAAATAGGTCTTAGCCCTAGTCTTTATCTTGGCCTTATAGATATAGATGTTTTGAACTGTTCCATATCTCTTGAGATGTTTGACTATATAACTTTTGGAAATCTTCTGATCTATATCTATTATATTGAAATACTATATATTAGATCTATTTTTCCCTTTGAATTCCTAAAAGATTTTTCTATTTTTCTCTCTTTTGGTCATGTGGGCAGAAGGTAGAGTGTGAGGAGTTATTTGTTGAATAGAAAAATTATCCTCTTTGTGATTTATCTCTTTTATACATTTTAGAACATCTTCATCTTCTTGTACTCAAAAGGTCAACCATTCATTATCATTGATAAATTCTTTCTTTAAGATGTGTCTTTCTCTCTGTGGTAGTTTCAGGATATTGCTTAGGTAGGCCTTGGCTTCTTCTTCTGTTTCCCCTGAAATATTGGCTGTCATGGCACCAAGTCTATATATTCCTTCTCTTCCTATAAAATATGGGTTTATCAATGGGACAAAGTCTCTGTTTCTTGTGTCATATAAGCTATAATCACTGATATTATTGCCTTTTATTTTTTCTTGAAGCCTTTGTATTTCAATCTCTTCTTGTTTATAATCACTGATCATTGTGATTTCATTATCTATCATTGATTCAGTATCTACATGTTCTGTGATCTCCATCAGTTGACTTTTTGGCTCCTGTGGATCACTTGTATTCTTAATAATTTCTATGAATTTGTCTTCTATATAGGGCTATAGAAAATTTTCTTCATTTTCTTTTCCTTGTTGCTAGAGGTATAGAATATGTTAAGTAAGGATCCGTTCCTTATGAAATATTGTTTTGTCTATTCCTAGGATATTAGTAATAATACTATTTAGAATAGTAAAAGTCTTCAGTACAGGAGTTGTTTCTTCTTTTGAATCTAATTCTTTTTGTCTTACCAACTGTTGGGATGCTCATAGTTTTAAGGTTTCATCATACTTTCTTAAAAGCTTAATTAAGGTATTTAAGATATTCTCCTTTCTTTTATTTATTATATAAAGAATACATTGTGTCCTATCCATATTGGCTGTGTTATATTATTATTGGATAAGTCAAGCTTTGTGGATTAACTCTATTTATTTGTTTATTTATTCAAATAGTATTACTGGAGTTTCTTAATCTATCTGTTATGCTAGTCAATCAATTGTGAAATAAACACAAGTTGCAGATTGTTTATCTGTTTATTTGTTGATTTCAATAACATGTATACTGGATCTATTAAGGAGTAAACTGAATATGAGAAACATGTTTTGTGATTAGCTAGAACACGTATTGGACTTGTTTATTTGTTTAGAGACACATCACATAATCTGTTGTTATATCTCTATTGTCTAAAGGGACATGTTCGTATTTGCATTATGTGCTAGTTGTTTATGTGTTGCTAATGTATTATTACTGATAATCTCTAGCTGTTGCTCTTGGGTTCCTGACATCCTCTTAGATCTTGCAAATTTTGAGTTTTGACTGGTTTACCGATTGAGATTACTATATTACTAGGTTCCTTCTAATGTCTAGAAAGGTGTAAATCTGTACTGGCCTGGTTGGAAGCTAGAGGAGTTGATGTTGGGTCCCTTGGCTTTACTGTGATTCAGATTTACTTTTGTTTTTTCTTTCTCTCAAAAGTTGATAGATAAAGTACTAATGTTATTATTATGTACTCTTCTTCTGATGGCTTGTTTATAGGCTTTATATATTGTTCTAAGTGGGGTGATGTGGTTGTGTTTCTCTTTACTATGTTTGCTAAGCTTGGGTTGTGTAATCCTTTTCTCTAAATAATTACCAAAAAGGAAATTTTTAGGAAAATAGTGAATCAGTGGAAAGAGTTTTTTTTTTTTTTATTAGAATTAAAATTCATTTATTTAATTTAATTTTTTTTAATTAAAATTATATTAAATAAAATAAATATATAGTTGCTTCTTAAAGTTTGAATCCATTTATTAAGTTTTTATAATAAATTTCAATTTTATCAATTTTTAAATTCTTAATTATATAATCAAAGATTATAAAACTTATATATAATATATTATATCTTAATACTAGTTTTATTTCTTATATAATTTTTAAAGTTTTGTTATGTTAAAAATTTTCTTTTTTTTTTATTAAATTTTTACTTTTGAATAATTTAAAAAAATTTTTTTTTCCTCTGTCCAGTAAGTTATTTGGTATATACTTTATTAAACATTTTATAAACTTTATATATCAATATGATACTAAAACTAAATCTCTAATTAACTTACTTGTTTTGACTGTTGTCACTTTAAATGTAACTTCAAAAGTAATTTATCACTTCACTAATAGTTCAGGTGAATATCCTTTCAACTATTAATATCATTATCTGCAGGTCATTACCATAGATCATTTTGCAAAACTTTGATAAAGATCAAAACCCAACCAGTTTATTCCATATTCAATTTCTTTTATTAAGATCTGTTTTGGATTCTTATTATTCAATTTTTCTTTTTTAGAAATTGATAGTTTCTTGATCTTTTGAATTTTCAGACCTAATCTTTTTACTTTATTTTTTCTGTTGATTTCCTATAATCATTTTTATTCAATCATTTATATATATCTTTTATTCCAAATCTCCTTCCAGATGTGATTATAACCCTTTTTTTGTATTTTTGTAATCTACCTACAAGTTTTTTGTTCTATTCTTTTATCACAACATTTAAGATTAGCCATTGTGATAAATCAATTACTTCTCATGAGTCCTATACAAAAGCTTAATGTTTTATAATCATTTTTGAAAACTTTTAAGTTTAGAGATTAGCTTGTCTAATTTTCTCTTCTCTTCTCTATTCTTTATAATTAACTGTATATTAGTAAAAAAGGTAATTACTCAATTTTTTAAATAATAAGAAGCTGAATTTTGTTTAAAATAGAATATAAATAAAAAAAAAGAAAGTAAAATGATTTCTAAAAATAAATTTCAGATTGGTTTAAAGAAAGTATTAAAACTTTATTAGTAGAATAAGACAAAATTTTTTTTACAAATATATTTTTTATATATAGTTAGAGAATTAGTAAAAAGAGTTGTATAATTTAAAGTTATATACCATATTATATTATATATTATTTATTATATTATACTTGTATTATATCAATCAATAAATTCAGGCAACACTCCTAAAAAATGGAGCAGAGGTCTTATTTACCCAATTCCTAAGCCCAAGGATTGGAACAATAATCTCAACATTACAAGACCAATCATGCTTCTAGATGCAGGTCGGAAACTCTTTACAAAAATAATAACAGATAGATTGGCAGATAGTATAGCAAAACACTTTATTTTATGTGAGCTAAACTGGGCGGCACTACCTGGCAGCAGCATACAAGATCCAATTCATATAATCAATAACATTATTGAAGATGCCAAAGAATTCAACAAACAAGCTTAGATACTAAACCAGGACATGTCTAAAGTATACGACTCAATCAATATTGAAATGCTTTACTTGGTATTACAATATATCAAAGTCCCAAGACAAATTACAACACTCCTCACAAACTTGCTTAAAAATCGAACAAATGTAGTTATCATATGTCATGGGCTTAAAGAAGAATACATAGTACTAGATGGAATAGATCAAGGTAATATTATCTCTTCCCTATTGTGGAGAATCTTTTATAACCCTCTCCTCTCCACAATTCAAACAATATGTAAAGGATATACAGTTTCATCTTATCACACAAGACATATAGACCAATCTACCATTCGCAAAACAATATCAATTCCTACAAGTGCATATATGGATGATACTACATGGCTGACAGAAAACAGTACAGACCTTCAACATATTGTAAACATCACTGAACAATTCTACCATATCGATGATATACAGGTTAACCCACAAAAGTTCTTCCTCATCATTATTAATGGCAATCACAGAGACAGGACAACAGGTATATGCTTGAATAATCAAATATTACAGGCTGTGACAACGACATTCCTGTTAGAATATTAGGAGTATGGCATAATGCAACAGCCTCAAAAAAGTATCAAAAACAACTTATCAAACAAAAAATCTTATAAACACACTTGGTTATAGGAAGCAAAGACATCACAGACAAACAAATGCAATATATTATTAACCATGTGTTATACCCCAGTATCGAGTACCTGCTGAATGACCTAACTCTCTTTGGAAGTACATGCAACAGATTGTCCAGCAAACTGATAAGCATATTCAAATATAAAATAGGACTAGCAAACACAATACCCAACAATGTTATCTACAATCCACTTGAATATGGTATCTTTCATCTATGGGATAGACAGCTTCAAGTACATGTATCCAACTGGATCCAAAGAATCAATCAAAAGAATATCACAGGCAACCTAGCCAGATACTGTTTGCAATAGGTACAAAACCATTTCTGGTCAACAAACAGTATTCTTGCACACTGCATTACATCTATCATATCAACAGAGAAGAATCTTACACATGACATCATCCTGTTACTCAAAAAACATGGATTTAACTTTCTCTTGAATGAATGCAAACCTGCAATTACAATAACACA